>JAYESA010000004.1:259520139-259751067 GCA_036927795.1 Iris macrosiphon | reverse complement strand
ATTCAGGATCAACCCACAGCTTTATTGACACAGTTTTTAGTGAAAGACTTGGCCTTCCTTCATCAGATAAGAAAACTATTTGATGTCATGGGGGACAATGGGGAAAGACCAACAAGTAAGGGCTTATGTAGTGATGTCACAATAGAGTGCCGGGGGACTAAGATTATTGCAAATACCCAAACTAACAATTGATGCCTAGGTCTTATACACCTACACACACCAAGGTCCCATGTGTCTTGTGTCAGTGAGCTAGGAGACTAGAATCAGAGGAAATCCTATTAATAATGTTATTGAAAACTTTATTGTGACACCCTAAACCTAACCCCTGCTCAAAAACCCTAAACCTAACCCTAACCCTAACCCTAATCTGCGTCTGTGTGTGTGTGTCTGCGTCTGTATGTGTGTGTCGTGTGTGTGTCTGCGTCTGTGTGTGTGTCGTGTGTGTGTGTCTGCGTCTGTGTGTGTGTCGTGTGTGTGTGTCGTGTGTGTGTTTGCGTCTGTGTGTGTGTCGTGTGTGTGTGTCTGCTTCTGTGTGTGTGTCGTGTGTGTCTGTCGTGTCTGTGTGCGTGTGTCTTGTGTCAGTTTCACATGAGAGAGAGGGAGAGAGAGAGAGATTACCTAGAGCTCGAGGAGGAGGAGGAGGGGGATGCCGGAGTAGGCGCAGCCGTGGAGACCCGGTCGCCGGAGGGGGGGACGGGGGAAATCGAAACATTTTCAAAAATTTTGACAGATGGAGAAAAGAAAACTGAGCCCTAATTAACCAAAATTTAGCGACGTTTAGCGACGTCAAATAAAAACATCGCTAAAATAAAAATTAGCGACGCCAAAGACGTCGCTAAATACGTTGCTAAATATTTTTGATAGATACGTCGCTAATTACGACGCTAAACGTCGCTAAATCAGATATATTAGCGACGTTTAGTGACCTTAATTGAACTTATAGCGACTATTCTTTTAAAATCTTAATAAAAGTCGCTAAACGTCGCTAAATGTCGCCATTTAGCGACTCCTAGCGACGATTTTTCTAAGTCGCTAATTTAGCGACGTATTTACTAGGAGTCGCTAAATTACGTCGCTAATCTCGCTTATTCTAGTAGTGGAGCCCCATCGACAAGCAGTTCCTGCCCTGCGCCTGACTGAACCCGCCGGAGCTCGCCTGAGCAGCGATCCCCGACCCCGCTGCACAATACCGGATCTCCCTCTCCCATCATCCTCTCCGTCCTCTCGCCTGAGAGAACTCGACCTCCTTCGTTCTCATCCCCGTCGTCCTGATCATCACCATTCAACGTCGTCATCGTCGACATCAACATCGTCGACGACATCGCCGTCATCGTCTTGTGCCCGTACGCAGGTGCGTACCTGTCCCCCTCCTTTATGATGTAGTATGTATATCTATTAGTATGTGTATAATATATAAATGGGTATGTATGTATATGCATATATATATATATATATATATATATATATATATAATATATATATATATATATATAATATATATATATATATATATATATATATATATATATTATGTAGTATATGTGATTATTTTAGTATATGTTTTGTATGGTATATGGGTATAGGTATGTACGTTTTAGCATACGTATTTATATACGTATTAAATTTATAATGGTACATATATATATATAGCTTTTTCTCAAACTAATAGATATATTTAAATGTATTTTTTGGCATATATATATATATATATATATATATATATATATATATATATATATATATAATATATATATATATATATATATATATATATATATATATATATTATATATATATATATATATATATACTCATATATATTGTATATGAGTAGTGTTCAATTGGTAATAGTATAGTATGTACATATATTTAGTATGTGTACATTATTCAATAAGATGTATATATATATATTGTTCAACTAGTATATATTATATATATAATTAATTGGTATACACATATTGTATATGTATTTTAATTTGGTGTATATATATATTGTAAGTATTAATGCTAGTAAATAATATGTATAAAATGTTTTATGTATCTATCTACTAGATGACCCAAGTATGACCACGTAGCATGTTAGCAGACGGCCATATGCACACCCAACATACTGGCAGGACCGTATCATTGACTGTCTGATTGCACAGCAATTTCAGACACAACACCCGTGCAATTGACGCACACTTAACCTTAGTTGACCATAGTCATACCTAGCGTAGTCCCGAGTTCAGTGTATTTATGATTGTGTGATTAGTGTAATGTCTGATACAATGTTGTATTATTTTTATGATCTATCTATAGGACTGTTGGATCATCCAGACGATACTCTGGAACAGGACATTGATATTACTAGCTAAAGACCCAATGCGAGTACATTATCTGATAATTTCTAATTATTGATAATATCTATAATTCCAGTATCTTGAAATATTACATCTGATTCTTGACACTGTGCTACACGGACTAGTATATAAATTGGATCTGCAGTCATGAGTTGTTACATTGATTATCGTATTAACATTGTACACGATATTGATATTTAGACCTTGTACATGATATTGGATATTGCTCGTGTATCGTGACGTGTCGTGATTGGATCTACTGTACTAGTTGGGGGCAGGAGAAATATTAGTAGATTATGTGATCATACCCAACTCTACATGCATCATAGCTCACCCCACATCTCACGTCGGGTGCGGCCTGACCATTACATGCCTCATAGCTGTTATATAGGATTAGCCTGACCACTACTTGCATCATAGCTAACCAAATGGTTAGCCTGACCTTACATAAATCATAGCTAATCATATATAACAAGCCTGATCTTGTCCCAAGCCGATCACATGATAGACTGATATTTCAAACACTTAGAATAGTTATAGTTCTCTATTTTAGATCATATACTACATCATCCGTATATGATATTGTACCTCGTTCTCTTCATTTCATATATGCACTGACTGTATCATATTGCTTATATTTCCTGTCTCTTTATATTGCATGTCTCTTTATTATGCCATTGCATTTATTCATTGTCTTCTCTCAGTATATAGCATCATTTGTTTATTGTTTTATAGCCCTTATCAATTAAATGGAACTGTTATTTGAGATATACTTTGCTCCTTCCTGACTGAAAATATTTTTCCAGACTATGCCATAGAGGACTAGTGTCCGACATTTATGGACCACAGGGTGAGTAGCTGTAGATTTGGACTTGGTAGTTCAGTTGTGATTTCGGGAGGTTTAGCTAGGATCACTAGTTATCTAGTTAGTTTCTTTAGCTGTCTTTTTGGTACCGGATTTGTCTCCGACAAACTTATTGAGACTTGGATTATATTGTTGAGTTAGATTATTCCTATTTAGACTTGTGTTGCATCTTACTTATTTCTTTGAGATCTTATCGTTCTGTAGTTATGTGATTGAGTATGTTGTTCATATTATATTGTGGTATCCGTGTCTCCTTATGGAGTTGGATGCTCATGTGAGATTGTTTAGATAGCATCATGACCTAGACAGCGTTCTACCATCGATGTTGTGGCGTAGGCTGGACGTACCCACGTACTCGTACCCCAAATTTTGGGTACGGGTTGTGACACGTTTTTAGTGGTGGCCCATGCAGGTCAGACTTCGCAAGTTGTGCGATGTCGTGGTAGTGCGACGTATTAGTTGTACTACTGTGTACCTGCTATAGAATATAGGACATAGGATACTAGTATGAGAGGATACTCAATCACGAATTATTTGAGAGATTCCTGGGACGACTCCTGAGAATCTTATTATGAATTCTAATTTAATTCCTTTCCCCTTATTTTTGTCTGTTCTCGCTTGTTGATATTGAGTTTGATTCTTGTTGACCAGTTGTTAAATTTAATTCTTGGTATCGTTGTTGAGTTGATTTCTTATCGAGATAAATTTTATGGACTAAATTTTACGGTATCATCTGATGACATATATTGATGAGAACAGTGAGAAAGGTAAAACGTCTACTTTGGTTATAAAACCTAAAGTTTATCGTAGCCATACTAGCTGTCGTGACGAGAACGTAGGAACCTGACTTGGATGTACATACTGTAGTTATGAAACTTAGAGTCTCTCGCAGCCATACCAGTTGGCGTGGCGAGGATTCTAGATGACATGATTATAGAGTTGCATACCTTAGTTACGGAACCTGTCGTTATCGCACCTATGCTTACTGGCGTGGCGAGGATTCTGAGTGTCATAATTTCTGACAAACGTGTATGATTATCAGGTTTTATCTTAAATTGGTTCTTAAAGTCTCATCTCAATACTTATCTATTTCTGTTATTACAGGACTTTGTTCCATCGCTTCTTTTGTTTGCTAGCAGAAGAAATACCTTCAGTCCTCAATCCAGTTCCTTTTTGAGCTTCTATTCTTTGAGGATTCCTTGTTAAGTATGATGATTAGTGACTTGTAATTTTGTCTGTGTCTTGAGTATTAGTATTGAATGAGTGTGACTTGTGAGCTTGTAAGTATTTCTTGGTTGGACATGTGAGCAGTAGACATCAATCTAGAGTTAACCCATAGCGTAGTGCCTTGTAGCAATAGTTCTATGATAGGTGTGTTATAGTTAGTATTGGCACTATAGATAGAAGGAGAAAAGAGTATCAGTGATGGTTCCAAGAGTTAGTATCAGAGCCAGCATACCCGTCCTGGATAATTATGATTATGTAATTGGATGATCTATGTAAATAATTAAGTATCAAGGAATTGTGTTAAGAATTAATGGAGCATGATGTTCAATTTGATAATTAATATCGGGTGTGTTAAAAATAAAGAAATGTATATGCATAAAGGGTTTTAATGAGATGTCATGAGTAGAGAAATATCAGGATTAGTAATGAAAGTTGTGAAGCGTATCACAGATTAGTTTAGCAGGCTGTAAAGGATTAAAGGGAAATACATATACATCAATCGAGATGAGGAACCATATACTTGCCCATGAGAGTAAAGTGAAACATGGGTGTTATAGAAGGTGCAAGTAATCGTGAGTTTTAATAAGTTTGATGAGATGATCCAATAATGAAGCTAGTATTATCATACCAAGAGTACTAATGATTCTAAATCGAGGATTAGTCGAGAATGATGCTAATAACAGTAAGCACTTCGTGTGATGATAATTAGATTGATATACCAGTTAATATAGATTGAAACTCATTGGAGAAAATATGTGTGATGATAACTTTAATCATTGGGAGTAATAGTGCAAGTAATTCGGGTAGTGCAAATTTTCGTCCACAGTTGAGGTTGTAAATAACTGGTGTATTAGTGTGCACCTTGAGTGTTAGAGACTGTGAGTATTATCGTTTGAAGAGTGGAAATGAATTGCAATTTTTTTTTAAATTTAAGGAGTTGAGATTTTATGTTATTAAAATATTTGAGGATTCAAAATTTGATTCAATAAACATAGTCAAAGATATAAAGATTTTAGAAGTGATTAAAATTTTATTTTGATATTGAGTATTTGACTTTTGAGGAAGTATATGCTTTTCAATTTAAATCGTTCGAGAAGTAAAATTCTGATGATTTTATTTGGAGGATAAAATTTTATGGTGGGTAAGAAATATATATTAGTATATGAGTGGATGAAGTGCATACGTAAGGATCTGTTGACTTGGGCATGATTGAGATGGCACTGCAAACAGACTTGGGTGTCCATCTAGAGTTGTATTAGAGAGAACAGTACTTAGTATGGTGTGTTGCACTTGGTGTGCACTTGAGTGATAAGAATAACTAGTATGAATAATTGTAGTAGGAAAGAGAACTAGCAGTGGGTGTACTTGTAGTAGAACAGAGGTACCTAAAGGGATAGGAGTGTTAAACTTTGAATGCATCATTGACCTATGATTGTGTTAGAGGTCCTTGGTATCAGATTTTGGTATTAATAGACAGGTGTGTGCAATGAGGATATATTCATAGATGTTGTGGACTAATGATTAGTTGATATGGGTACCAGTGTACAAGGATAGGAATTAGTTAGTGAATGTGCCAGAGTTAAGTGTATATTAGAGGATGAAGATATCCAAGTAATGGGTTAGAAGACTATGTTCTGTTCTTTTCTTTTGTTCTTTTTTCGTCTGTTGATTGATTGATTTATTCTTTAGTACCGTAACTTGTATCAAAGATCTTCTTGCTAGGATATGGTTAGTAGTAAATCCCGACAGAGACTGTAATACCATGACAAAAAAGGCTATGACCATACATGTTCCATCTAGATTTCATATTTTATCTAGATTGCGTGTTGTATTGTGTATTGTATGACTATAGGTAGGATACTCTTAGACTTTGTGGTTGAGGATTGACTGTAGTAAAGAATCAATGAAGAGGTTATGATTTGCCAGAAAGAGACAATATGCCTTAAAATTCGGGGATAAACATTAATTTAAATAAAGAGTTGAGAACTTGATATGGCAGAATTGACGACTTGGTTAAATCATTAATTTTATAAAGATTATGAAATGATTGAATTTATCATTAAATTTTGATAAATTTAAGAAAATTATCATTGTATTTATTGACTGCAAGATATAAATTTATTTTGAATATTACAATTGAAGATTTTACGAGAATTATATTATTTGAGTATTGTGTGGAAAAAAAAAGAGTCGAGGAATAAGATCACTAATGGAATAGTATTTTCGGATGAGATTTTCCTAAATTTTATAAATATGCGTTGACTGGACTTCAATTAAAGGATTGGATAGTAAATTTTGTATCTAGTGATTTACCCAAAATTTGAGGAGTAAAATGATTAATGGGTTAGTATTTAAATACAAACTTTTTGGATGAGATTTTTAATTTTATAAATGTGCATTGTTTGGATTTAAAATTAGAGGATTGGATATAAATTTTGGGTTTTAATTACTAACATCAGATTCTGAGGAGATTATGATACGAATGGAATTCGATGATTAAATTTGAGGATTTTTCAGAAATATGATATCTGTAGAATTATGAAAGTTTGTGAAATAACAATGTAGGATTACTTCATAATTATGGGGTTCGATCATTTAAATTTTGATGAAAAATAATATAATGAGAAAAATACAACCATTGAGGAACTTAAATTTCGAGGACGAAATTCTTTTAAGGAGGGTAGACTTGTCACTACCACGTTCCAAAAACAGGGATATTTTTGACTTTTTATATATATTTAATATTGCGTGTATTTAATTTAAATAATTGTATGAGATGTGTATTTATAATATTATGTACAGTGTTCATTAATGTTTGAGCTGGTAGACTTGACCTAGAAGCCCACTAGATGAACACCTGACCGAATTATAGGGTTGTGAATTTATTTGTATTATTTAGAATTTAATTATTTGAGGTTACAATTAATTATCGTAATTTTATTTAATTGTTGTGCCTTGCCGTTGCTTCGATATTTGGAGTGCTACCCTATCTTTTGTCCTCCAATAAATTTCACAACCTTGCCCTAGACGTGCCCGCCTTCCATTCTGACATTTTTGTAACTCATAATTATGCTCTCTTGTGCTTTATTTTAGCCGCACAATATTCGTCACGGACGTTTATTTAATTTCTAAATAAAATCTGACTTTGTATCGTTGTGCGTTCCAATCAAAATTGGAGACAGTCTCGACCCATTTTCGTGCAACCCAAATTAGGGTAATATTATGTTCTGAGTCTTCTTCACTAATGATATTTGTGTCCCAACCTAATTTTGGCCCCATGTACTCCTAATTAATTTTAGAACACCGCTTGCATTTGTTTCTAATTAAATTGGGGATACCATTTTGACTAATCCTATTTAATCCAAATTTAATCCAAGTGCCCCATTAATTAAGCCCACCAAACACACAATACCCCCTCACCCTACAAAATACCAAACACCAAATCGCCCACCAATTTTTCATCATTTTATGTGTCTGTGCAAATACCCAAATTTAAGGGGGCTAATTTGCAAATATTGTATTAGGTGTCAATACCCCATTGGTTCAAACCAATGGAGAAGCCCTAATATTGACTAGTCAACCCAGCCCTCACCTTTGCATGAGTAATTCCTCATGTCAAATCCTGACCACCCATTCAAAATAGGGCTCATCATCACCACACACCTCCCATCACCTCTCCTATAAAGTGTCTCTTTCTCCCCTCTTCCCAATGCAGGCCCTAATTTCAAGGAGCCTTGAAAACCTCACCCTCTCTCTCTCTCCTTCTCCCTCCCTATATTCACAGCCAACCCAAAATTTTCTCCTCCCTTTCTCTTCTTCTTCTTCTTCTTCCTTTCTTTTTCTTCTCCCTTTTTAAAAGAAAGAAAGGGGGAAATAAACCATCCTTCCCCGTCCGGACAGCTCGGTCGAGCACCCGCCGACTGCTCATCCTCCTCCCGCACCTCCGTTCGAGCCGAAACCCCGTCCTCCTCGATACCCTGAACAGCTGCCATCATCACCACCACTGTAAACTCCCTCGCCTGAGTCCGACTCCACGATGCCGGAGCAGCAGCTCCATCGACTCCGAGCAGTCCCTCTCGCCGGAGTAGCACCGCACCTCCGCCGAAGCCCGGAGTAGCCTCCGACCCAAGCCAGGACCGCTGCACCATCCTTCTCGCCTCGATCCCGTCCCGTCGATGACGAGTAACAGCACCCACACCACCACCTCGTCTTCGCCTTCCCCCGACGAGATCCCCCGCACCACCACCACTTTACATCGTAGCCACCGACCCCGCAGAGTCCGCTGCACCTGAACCAGGACGTCTACAGCAGCTCCACCGCAAGACCCCGCTGAAGCCGAGCGCTGCCAACTGCTTCTCCGCAGTCCGGTCACCAGCCCGAGCAACTCCCCAGCAGCCTCAATCAACCTCGTCGAGCCCCATCGACAAGCAGTTCCCGACCCCGCGCCTGACTGAACCCGTCGGAGCTCGAGTGAGCAGCGATCCCCGACCCTGCTGCACAATGCCGGATCTCCCTCTCCCGTCATCCTCTCCATCCTCTCGCCTGAGAGAACTCGACCTCCTTCGTTCTCCTCCCCATCGTCGTGATCATCACCATTCAACGTAGTCATCGTCGTCATCAACATCGTCGACGACATCGCTGTCATCGTCTCGTGCCTCGTGCGCAGGTGCGTACCTGTCCCCCTCCTTCATGGTGTAGTATGTATATCTATTAGTATGTGTATAATATATAAATGGGTATGTATGTATATGCATATATATATATATATATATATATATATATATATATATATATATATATATATATATATATAGTATATGTGATTATTTAGTATATGTTTGTATGGTATATGGATGTAGGTATATACGTTTTAGCATACGTATTTATATACGTATTAAATGTATAATGGTACATATATATATAATATATATATATATATATATATATATATATATAGCTTTTTCTCAAACTAATAGATATATTTAAATGTATTTTTGATATATATATATATATATATATATATATTGTATATGAGTATTGTTCAATTGGTATAGTATAGTATAGTATGTACATATATTTAGTATGTGTACATTATTCAATATGATGTATATATATATATTGTTCAACTAGTATATATTATATATATAATTAATTGGTATACACATATTGTATATGTATTTAATTTGGTGTATATATATATTGTAAGTATTAATGCTAGTTAATAATATGTATAAAATATTTTATGTATCTATCTACTAGATGACCCAAGTATGACCACGTAGCATATTAGCAGACGGCCATATGCACACTGACATACTGGCAGGACCGTATCATTGACTGTCTGATTGCACAGCAATTTCAGACACAACACCCGTGCAATTGACGCACACTTGACCTTAGTTGACCAGAGTCATACCTAGCATAGTCCCGAGTTCAGTGTATTTATGATTGTGTGATTAGTGTAATGTCTAATGCAATATTGTATTATTTTTATGATATGTCTATAGGACTGTTGGATCATCCAGACGATACTCTGGAACAGGACATTGGTATTACCAGCTAAGGACCCAAGGCGAGTACATTCTCTGATAATTTCCAATTATTGATAATATCTATAATTTCAGTATATAGAAATATTACATCTGATTCTTGACACTGTACTACACGGACTAGTATATAAATTGGATCTGTAGTCATAAGATGTTACATTGATTATCGTATTGACATTGTACACGATATTGATATTTAGACCTTGTACATGATATTGGATATTGCTCGTGTATCGTGACGTATCATGATTGGATCCACTGTACTAGTTGGGGGCAGGGGAAATATTAGTAGATTATGTGATCATACCCAACTCTACATGCATCATAGCTCACCCCACATCTCACGTCGGGTGCGGCCTGACCATTACATGCCTCATAGCTGTTATATATGATTAGCCTGACCACTACTTGCATCATAGCTAACCAAATGGTTAGCCTGACCTTACATGAATCATAGCTAATCATATGTAACAAGCCAGATCTTGTCCCAAGCCGATCACATGATAGACTGATATTTTAAACACTTAGAATAGTTACAGTTCTCTATTTTAGATCATATCCTATATCACCCGTATATGATATTGTACCTCGTTCTCTTTATTTTATATATGCACTGACTGTGTATCATATTGCTTATATTGCCTGTTTCTTTATATTATCTGTCTCTTTATTATGCCATTACATTTATTCATTATCTTCTCTCAGTATATAGTATCATCTGTTTATTATTTTATAGCCCTTATCAATTAAATGGAACTGTTATTTGAGATATACTTTGCTCCTTCCTGACTGAAAATATTTTTCCAGACTATGCCATAGAGGACTGGTGTCCGATATTTATGGACCACAGGGTGAGTAGCTGCAGATTTGGACTTGGTAGTTCAGTTGTGATTCTGGAAGGTTTAGCCGGGATCACTAGTTATCTAGTTAGGTTCTTTAGCTATCTTTTTGGTACAGGATTTGTCTCTGACAAACTTATTGAGACTTGGATTATATTGTTGAGTTAGATTATTCCTATTTAGACTTGTGTTGCATCTTACTTATTTCTTCGAGATCTTATCGTGCTATAGTTATATGATTTAGTATGTTGTTCATATTATATTATGGTATCCGTGTCTCCTTATGGAGTTGGATGCTCGTGTGAGATTGTTTAGATAGCATCATGACCTAGACAGCGTTCTACCGCCGATGCTGCGGCGTAGGCTGGACGTACCCACGTACTCGTGCCCCAAATTTTGGGTGCGGGTCGTGACACTATAGATCATTTATATTAAAGCGTATGGACTGAAGGATTCATCGAAGGGCATAAGCCACTCACCGATTGAATCGAATGAGAGGATGGGGAAGCCTTATGAAATGGTCACTCCTTGGTTATGTGTCCTAAAATTGAAATAATATTTGGTTAGCATCATTTTATCTCTTTCTCTTACGATTCGAAAAGAATGCGCAAGCGAGAAAAGAAAATCATGAAACCAAGTCATCGAAAGCAAGAAAAAACATAAAGCAACACAAAACCAAGAAGCAAAACAACCAACGAAAACTCTTAGACTTATTTCACTAGAAGCCGTTCCATCAATTTAAAGGGTTCATTGCATTTCGTCCGTGTTGATTTGGCGGTAAGGTTTCCCCGAGACTCGATTCTCAACCGAGTCAAAGTAACAAGTGTTCCATAAGTATCCGTTAGGAGCTGGGCATTAAATAATACCCCATTGAGAAGAAGTTTCAACCCCGAAAATTAAGAGTTCAAGGCGTCGATAAATGATGCATCAAGAGGTCAAAGGAATCAGATTTACCAACATCGTGCCCGTTCGTATCGCGCTCAATATTCTACTGATAAACTCTAGGCCTTCTTGTTTGATCAGTTTGTCCATCAGCTGGACTGGGGTAGGGTTCTGATTTTGTCCACGTTTTGTATTGTCCACTTGGTTCTCTGGAACCCTTCTCTTGACCTGACAATCTCTGAATCTATGGCCCCTCTAACCATAGTTGAAGCACTCTCTATTTTTAGTGCAACAGTTTCTGATGTTATGGCCCCGTCTGCCACAGAAGGTGCACTCTTAAGCAGGGTTCTGCTCACCTTCTATCTTCTTCTCCCCATCTTGGAATCTTTTGACAGGAGAGTTTCAAGCAATTGATGCCCTCTCGGAAGTACTCCGTGGCGCATATTGCTCATTCTGAATCGTTGCCTCAAAAGCTTTTATCTATGAAGTACATTCATGGTTCATAACATCTTTCTTGAGGCTGTCATTTAAACCTTTTATAAATCTGTGTATACGGGCCTTCTCGTCAGGAATCAACGAGCTAGCGAACTTAGCAAGTTTGGAGAATTTTGACTCATAGTCCTCGACGGACTTGCTTCCTTTCTTAAGTTCGGTAAACTCATCTTCCTTTCTCTGTCTGACGGCAGGTGGAAGGTATTGCTCCTGGAATGCTTCTTTGAACATTCCCCAAGTAATTTTGTCTTCCTGGCACTTTGTGGCAAGATCCAGCTTCATGATCTGCCACCAATCATATGCTCGTAACCGCAGCTGCATGACTGCACACGCCACCCTCTTGTTAATAGGTATCCTGCAAATTCGAACAAGTCCCCTAGCTTGGCGACCCAATCCATCACCTTATCCGGCACGGCCCTGCCTTCGAACTCAGGAGGGTTCAACTTTAGAAACTCAGCACCTTTAAAGATAGATTTCCTGACCGCCTGCGGAGGCTCATCAGCTTCAGCTAGGCCTGCTTCTCGAGGCGCGGGTGCGGGTGCGGGTGCCACAAGTGTTACGGTGGTTCCCGAAGCACTGCTATTGGCGACCAAGGTCATCACTATCTGAGTCAAAGAGTCTAACTGCTTATATTGTGCTATGGCTCGAGCATCTGTACGTTGTTGCTGAGCCTCAAATCGATCATGTTGGGCATTGAATCATTCTTGTTGATTTTCAAACATGCTAATCAGCCTATCGATTTATTCATCGTTCACGCTCGCTGCGCACGATGTCCCTTGGTTACCTGTTGTAAACCCCCTCAACCAAATTTAGGTCTACCTGGCTTAGATAGAGAGACTAGGGTTAGTTTGAAGCCATTTAGAATTAGAACATAGTATTTTAGATTAATATACACAATATTTGTATCACTTTGTGCACCTTACTGTTGCTTCGATATTTGGAGTGCTACACTAGCATTTGCTTCCAAACAAATTTTATATACTTTTCCTAGATGTGCCAACCTTCCATTCTGACCCTTGTGTAACTCATAAATACTCTCTCTTGTGCTTTATTTTAGTCGCATAATATTCGTTACAAACGTTCATTTTAAATCCAAATAAAATCCAACTTTGCATCTTTGTCCGTTCCAATCAAAATTGGAGACACAACCTCAATCCATTTTGTATAACCCAATTTATGACAATATTCTATTCTGAGTCTACTACGTCCATGACACTTGTGTCCCACCCAATTTTAACCCTATGTATTTCTAATTAATTAAAGAGCACCACTTACACTAATTTTAATTAAATGTGTGTAAGGAACCAACCTCACCCAAAACTAGACCCAACTCCAACCCAAACCCCCATTCACACCCTCAAGGTTCATACTAAATACCACACACCCTTTTTAGCCAAACATCACACCAAACATGGTGTTTTCTCTCATCCAATCCCAATTATCTCCTGTTGTGCAATTTTCTCAATTGGTAAGGGACCTTTGTACAAAAATGCAATGAGGTGTCCACCCCTCATTGGATCCTAGTCATAAAGAAACCCTTCCCCCCGCTTTGACCGGTCCAATCCCTCTCTCTCTCTCCCCTTTTGTTGTATAATTTCTTTCATGATTAATCTTGGCCCTTCATTCAAAATGAAGCATCATCCTTACCATACACACACTCTTATATATATATATATATATATATATATATATATATATATATATATATATATATATATATATTACTCATCCTCACCCCCTTTCCCAATAAGCCAACCCCATCCCAAGGAACACATGGCCGGCCCTAATTCCTAGGCTAGCACCCCATCTTCTCTCTCTTATATGAAAACTCATCCTCCATATTATTTACATCACCATAACCAACATCAAAAACTCAACCAAACCCTAAACCAAACCTCCACCTTCATCATCTTTCTTCTTCTATCTCAGGCCATTTTCTCGACCATCCTCCGCCCTGTCAGCCAACCACCACGACTCCACGATACCCCCTTCGTCGACAGCCTCATCCGCCTAAGCCTCTCCCTCATCCACGACTCCGCCGGATCCCCGGCCTCCACCGAGCAGCCACCCCTCTCCATCGTCCCCGACCTGTCCACCCTCATCCCGACCGTCCTCCGCCTGGGCACACCGCCACTTGCCCCAGTCTTCTTCTCCGACTTCATAACTCCACCACCGCCACCATTAACACCATCCCCACCACTCTCCTCCACCCATGACGACTCCTCCTCCTCCGTCATCTTCTTCCCGAGCAACCTCTCCCCGGATCCTCTCTTCTCCAGCATTACCGCCCTCACCTCGACAGCCACCGTGGCCATCCCCGCTGTCAGCCTTCTTCCTAACCTGTCCATCGACTTCCCTTCACCACAGCAGTCGACTGCACCACCGAGCACCCCGCCTGAGCCCCGAGCAGCCATCACCGCCCGTTCCCGTTCTTCTCCAATCTGACTTCACGGCACCGCTCCCTGAGAAACAGCCGACTTCCCCACCATCGTCAACCTCGTCCCCATCACCACCGCCACCGACGACCCTCACCATCAACACCTCTCCTCCTCTGAGCATAGCCGCAATCCATCACCGTCACACGTCGGAGACCCCGACTTCAATCACCATTATCATCATCATCATCATCATCATCCTCGTCATCATCACCATCATCATAATCATCATCACCTTAGTCACCCCCGGTCGCACGACCCGACTCCCTCGAACTCTCCACGATGAGCCTCATCACCGCCGTGCACAGCCGACCATCGACCCATCTCACCTCGCCGGAGATGACCCACAGCAGCCTCCTCGTTCACGTGCACGCCAACGCTAAGGTTCATAGCTTGCCCTTCTTCTGTATGTGCGTTATGTACACTATATTGGTAAACCCAAATGACTAGTATATGTGTGTGCTTGTGAATATAGTATTTAGGTTTATAAACTACTTCATGGAAATTTGGTGTTAGTATATAGTCCTTAGAAATTAAATTGTTAATTGAAGGTATCACATATTCCTATATCTTATGTTGACCTAGTTGTTTAGACACTGACTTGTGCACATTACCCTGTTAACTAGGACCTGTATTTGCATTATACAGTATTTGGTATTATAGCGTATTTTGATAATTCGTTGCCTTGTTGTGCACGGTAATTTAGGTTATGACACGTGTACATTTTAGCTGCGTGCACACGCGACCCTGCTAGTTGACCAGTCGTGACCCCCCCTGCGTCAGTTCCTAAGTACAGCGTAGTTGTGTTCCTGTGCGTACTATTGTAATGACTGATGATTATATTATATTATATTATATTTATAGGATCGTTGGACCATTCAGGCGAGACTTCGGGAGCAGGATATTGGTACTCGCAGCTTGAGGAGCCAGGCAAGTATACCTTGCCTTGTTGTATTGTTTAAATACAGACATTATTTAGTTGCATATTTTATTATTTTAATATTATATAACTGTGCACGTCCGAAAAAGACTTGGGTGCAGTCAACGAAGGCGTTGACGTTAGGACTTGTGTCTGACCTAGTATCTAGTGAACCCACCTAAAGATGTGGAGTTATCAATATGACTCTCCAGGCCTTGACACGTATCATTGTACGGCACAGAGTGAGTTCATGTAGGTACGCGTGCTTCATGCTTGACTGGCCATCGGTATGAGCAGCACGTGTGACGGTATTTAGATTAGTTGTATATTTCTTTAGTGACTTGTATTATAGTACGAGAAGTCCACGTCTCACTTGAGACTTGTACATTGGCATTGGGCGGGGAGGACAACTAGTAGGCGTATGGGACATCTACCTCTTTATTTTTGCAGATTCTGCGTTCTTTGGAGCGATACGGGCGTTATTATTTATGCATATTATGCGTTCTACGGAGCGATACGGACGTTATTATTTATACAGATTCTATGTTCTACGGAGCGATACGGATATTACTATATTCAGGTGCCACGTTCTTCGGAGTGTTACGGCCGTTATTATATACGCGAGGGCCTTTATTATGGGGGCATATGTGGCATATACTAGCCAGTCTCAGCGATTGTTAAATTACATCAGCATATGTCTAGCCTACACTTTCCATACGCACTAAGTTGTCCTCAAATTGCATTTCACTTAGCTGGTTAGTTCACCCTCAAGTTTTTACAGTATTTACTTTATGGCATGTATTTTTGTATCTTGTTGCGTCCCTCTGAGGACCTGGTTCCCTTCCAGGTTATTTGTGCAGTTTGCAGGATGCTTGATCTAGTGGAGTATGGATATCGTTACAGATATATTTACATCTTCAGCTATTACAGTCATGTACTACTTTCCATTTTTGACTCTACTTTTATAGCCTAGTATTTATAAACCTTTGTTGTTCTTTTGGTCTATTCTAATGGATGTATTATTGGGCTGCAGACTGATGATGCATATCGTTCTTTCTTGAGATTATTTACCATAGATTGAGATTTGATTTACTTGTTGCATGTTAGAATTAGATTATTAATTGGATCACTTAACCATGGACAGCGTAAGTGCACTTCTTCGGGTCTATTAAATTGGAAAGCCCTACGGAGACGTACCAGCTGGCCATTGCCACATGTCTGGCCCCACGCATTTTGGGACTGGGGCATGACATAGTTTTATTGGTGGCCCATGCAGGTCAGAGCATATCGTTTCGGTTACGTTACTGTACCAAATGAGCCTGCAACTTAGGATTAATGGAATAAGATCTCAATCCATAACTGATTTTAAAACTCCTCTTGTATTCGATTATCGCCTTGGACTTCATTACTGTATTCGTTCATTACCTTCGACATCGTTATTATTGTTTCTCATCTTCCTTATTTCGGAAAGATGGATGCTCGTGCACAGTAATTTCCTTCAGGAGCAGATCCTCGTCAAGACGAAGAAGGCATATTTGATAAGATGTTTGAGTAGATGGTTTTATTAGATGGTTAACCATGATAGAGAAGGTTGATAAGTTCTTCTTGTTACTAGAGTTAGTATAGACTGTTGGTGTAAGAATTAGACATAGAAGTAGAGACTTAAAACTAGACCCTACCCTTACTTAAGGTAGTCGTGATCTGTAAGTATTAGAAGCTAGAAAGGTTGTTTGATTCTAAGACTCTAGAATAATTTAAAGAAGACATAGCTAGATGCTAAAAATTAGTTGTAGTCTTATGGTGGTGATATGAGGAACGACATTATGAACTTGACAAGACAGAATTTTAGACCCACATCTAGAAGAAGATTATTGGATACTAATAAAAATAGGGTATAAAATAGCATTTTAGGTAGAAAACCATGTGGTTAACCCCTAGTTACCTTGTGACTTACAATATCAGACCTAGAAATTCTTCCACCCTTTAGATAATAATGATTACGACTAAGCTAAAATAGATAGGTAGATTGCTAGACATAGATTGCTAGACCCAACAATTAGATGATAAGATAACTCGAGTACTATAATGTAGCTTTCAAATTAGATTAGATGTACTAGACTTATTTCGGTTGTCAGTGTCTATTAGGCTCATGTTTTTCCCATTGATAATTTGATTAGTTAAGCTAGTATCTGGAATAGAGCTATTAGATTGAAGGATGAGAGTATCGACAGATGTTATAGCCTTGAGTTGGATATCTTGAACTACCTATAATGGATGGCCAGTTATAAACAAGATGGTACCCATATAGTTTGGATGAAGGGTATGCATGGAGTAAATTTGGAGAAATCTCAGGTTCGAGGTAAAAAAAGGTAGAGTGGCAACAATATAAGATTCGCAACAAGTACCTGACCTCGAGTTAATTTTAAAAATTTAGAGAAGTACCTGAACCAGAGACAAAGACGTTGGCTCGAGGTGATGACAGACTTTGAGACTGAGCTACAGTACCATCAGAGAAAGTCCAATGTGGTAGCTGACGCATTAAGCAGGAGGTCCAGGGCATTCTTTTTGACTACCCAGCAACACCTGTTGAGAGATCTAGAGCAGTTGGGTATAGAGGTCATTATGCTCGGAGCAGACGGTCAGTTGTCGAGTTTTCAGGTACAATCAACATTGGTTGAGAGGATCAAGGCTGCCTTGCCAACAGATGCCAGATTCCAGAGGCTTCGACAGAGGACAGAGGCCAGGATACAGATAGGATTGCGCATACACGAGGACGGGACTTTGAGATGTGGATATCGTCTCTATGTTCCGAACGGAGAATTTTGTCAGGAGCTGATGTCGTAGGTACACAGTTTAGCATACCCTATTCATCCGGGAGGCACAAAGATGTACAAAGGCTTAAGGCAGTACTAATGGTGGCATAGAATGAAGAGGAAGATAGCCCGCTTTGGGGCAAAGTGCCTGGTGTATCAACAGGTCAAGGCTGAGCATCAGAGGCCTGCAGGTTTACTTAAATCCATTCCCGATACCTGAGTGAAAATAGGAGCACATCACTATGGACTTCGTTACAGGCTTTTCGAGGAGTTCCAGTGGTCGCAATGCGGTATGCGTGATCGTAGATCGACTCACCAAGACCGTTTACTTTTTACCTTTCAGAGTTGGACAGTCTACTAAGGTCTTATTTCAAGGAACGAAATACGGGTTTAGATCTCACGCTGACTCATTGGTCAATTGGTAGAGGATTACCACTAGACTCCTAGATTATATATTGACACGTGAGTATGGAGTATAAATGAAAGATAGAAGTCTGACAGGAATGGTAGCTGAATATTAGGGATAGAGATTTAGACTTTTGACTAATAGGACATGAGCTTGCTGAACCTAACCGTTAGTAGTAGGTGGTTATATGGGAACATATTTTCAAATTACCCTAACTGGTGGATTTTCAGATTTTAGGATTAGTATTCTTGTTATTATTGGTTATATTTTATTCCAGGGTATTTAGAATGATTGAATAGATATTTATTATATAATTTCTATATATCCTTATTTCTATGTATTGAGTAGAAACCTATGTAGTATTTTATTACATATATTTCTCCTAGAAATTGTTCTAGTTGAGATTCTAGACTAGGTATAACTGACTAGATAGATTAGACTTGTTGCTGCTAAGAGCGATTGTAAGAAATTAGGATACATGATTTTAATATGGATACTATAGGATGATGACGTTATACCTAGGAAAGAATATTAAGATATTAACCGTCCTAGTTGCAGGAGAAGGTTATGACAGTATTTGAGGTACGGATTAAACCAACATCAGGCTCATGAGTGTCCCTAGTATGCCAATAGAGCCTAACAGATAGTGCAAAGGCCAGCTCCACCGGTCCTAGGTATGTCCGTAGCATTGCTTGATAATTTATAGTTTATTATGTGTTTATTTTAATTTCGAGGACAAAATTCTTATAAGTTGGGTAGAATGTAAACCCCCTCGACCAAATTTAGGTCTACCTGGCTTAGATAGAGAGACTATGGTTAGTTTAAAGCCATTTAGAATTAGAACATAGTATTTTAGATTAATGTACACAATATTTTTATCACTTTGTGCACCTACCGTTGCTTCGATATTTTGAGCGCTACACTAGCATTTGCTTCCAAACAAATTTTAAACACTTTTTCTAGATGTGACAACCTTCCATTCTGACCCTTGTGTACCTCATAAATACTCTCTCTTGTGCTTCATTTTAGTTGCATAATATTCCTTACAAACGTCCATTTTAAATCCAAATAAAATCCAAATTTGCATCTTTGTCCGTTCCAATCGAAATTGGAGACACAACCTCGACCCATTTTGTACAACCCAATTTATGATAATATTCTATTCTGAGTCTACTACGTCCATGACACTTGTGTCCCATCCAATTTTAACCCTATGTATTTCCAATTAATTAAAGAGCACCACTTATACTAATTTTAATTAAATTTGTGTAAGGACCCAACCTCACCCAAAACTAGACCCAACCCCAACCCAAACCTCCATTCACACCCTCAAGGTTTATACTAAACACGATACACCCTTTTTATCCAAATATCACACCAAATATGGTATTTTCCCTCATCCAATCCCAATTCTCACCTGTTGTGCAATTTTTCCAATTGTTAAGGGACCTTTGTGCAAAAATGCAATGAGGTGTCCACCCCTCATTGGATCCTAGCCATGAAGAAACCCTTTCCCCCTCTTTGACCGGTTTAATCCCTCTATCTCCCCTTTTGTTATACACTTTCCTTCATGATTAATCTTGGCCCTTCATTCAAAATGAAGCATCATCCTCACCACACACATTCTCCTATGTATATATTACTCATCCTCACCCCCTTCCCAATGAGCCAACCCCATCCCAAGGAATACATGGCCGGCCCTAATCCCTAGGCTAGCACCCCCTCTTCTCTCTCTAACATGAAAACTCATCCTCCATATTATTTATATCACCATCACCAACATCAAAAACTCAACCAAACCCTAAACCAAACCTCCACCTTCATCATCTTCCTCCTCCCATCTCCAGCCATTTTCTCGACCATCCTCCGCCCTGTCAGCCAACCACCACCACGATACTTTCTCCGCCGACAGCATCGTCCGCCTAAGCCTCTCCCTCATCCTCTACCTGGGCACAGGGTCGTCGGATCCCCGGCCTCCACCGAGCAGCCACCCCTCTCCATCGTCCCCGACCTGTCCACCCTCATCCCGACCATCCTCTACCTGGGCACATCGCCACTCACCCCAGTCTTCTTTCCTGACTTCACATCTCCACCACCGCCACCATTAACACCATCCCCACCGTTCTCCTCCACCCACGATGACTCCTCCTCCTCCGTCATCTTCTTCCCGAGCAACCTCTCCCCGACTCCTCTCTTCTCCAGCATCACCGCCCTTACCTCGACAACCACCGCGGCCATCCCTGCTGTCAGCCTTCTTCCCGACCTGTCCATTGTCTTCCTTTCACCACAGCAGCCGACTGCACCATCGAGCACCCCGTCTGAGCCCCGAGCAGCCATCACCGCCCGTTCCCGTTCTCCTCCAATCTGACTTCACGGCACCGCTCCCTGAGAAACAGCCGACTTCCCCACCATCGTCAACCTCGTCCCCATCACTACCGCCACCGACGACCCTCACCATCAACACCTCTCCTCCTCCGAGCATAGCCGTAATCCGTCACCGCCACACGTCGGAGACCCCGACTTCAGTCACCATCATCATCATCATCATCCTCGTCATCATCACCATCATCATCATCATCATCATCATCACCTTAGTCACCCTCGGCCGCACAACTCGACTCCCTCGACCCCTCCACGACGAGCCTCATCACCGCCGTGCACAGCCGACCGTCGACCCATCTTACCTCGCCGGAGATGACCTATAGCAGCCTCCTCGTTCACGTGTACGCCAACGCTAAGGTTCGTAGCTTGCCCTTCTTTTGTGTGTGCATTGTGTATACTGCATTGGTAAACCCAAATGACTAGTATATGTGTGTGCCTGTGAATATAGCATTTAGGTTTATAAACTACTTTATGGAAATTTGGTGTTAGTATATACTCCTTAGAAATTAAATTGTTAATTGAAGGTGAGACATATTCCTATATCTTATGTTGACCTAGGTGTTTAAACACAGACTTGTGCACACTACCCTGTTAACTAGGACCTGTGTTTGCGTTATACAGTATTTGGTATCATACATTATTTTGATAAATCGTTGCCTTACTGTACACGATAATTTAGGTTATGACACGTTTACGTTTTAGCTGCGTACACACGCGACCCTGCTAGTTGACCAGTCGTGACCCCCCTGCATCAGTTCCTAAGTATAGTGTAGTTATGTTCATGTGCGTACTATTGTAATGACTGATAATTATATTATATTATATTATATTATATTATATTATATTATATTATATTATATTATATGTATAAGGTCGTTGGACCGTTCAGGCAAGACTTCGGGAGCAGGATATTGGTACTCGCAGCTTGAGGACCCAGGCAAGTGTACCTTGCCTTGTTATACTATTTAAATGCAGACATTATTTAGTTGCATGTTTTATTGTTTGAATATTATATAACTGTGCGCGTCCGGGAAAGACTCGGGTGCAGTCAACGAAGGCGTTGACGTTAGAAATTGTGTCTGACCTAGTGTCTAGTGGACCCGCCTAAAGATATGGAGTTATCAATATGACTCCCCTGACCTTGACACGTATTATTGCATGGCACAGAGTGAGTTCATGTAGGGACGCATGCTTCATGCTTGACTGGCCATCGGTATGAGCAGCACGTGTGACGGTATTTAGCTTAGTTGTATATTTCATTAGTGACTTGCATTATAGTACGAGATGTCCACGTCTCACTTGAGACTTATACATTGGCATTGGGCGGAGAGGACAACTAGTAGGCGTATGGGACACCTACCTCTTTATTTATGCAGATTCTGCGTTCTTTGGAGCGATACGGGCGTTATTATTTATGCAGATTCTGCGTTCTACGGAGCAATACGGACGTTATTATTTGTGCAGATTCTGCGTTCTACGGAGCGATACGGACGTTACTATATTCAGCTGTCGCATTCTTCGGAGTGTTACGGCCATCATTATATATGCGAGGGCCCTTGTTATGGGGGTATATGTGGCATATACTAGCCAGTCTCAGCGATTGGTGAATTATGTCAGCATATGTCTAGCCTACACTTTCCATACGCACTAAGTTATCCTCAAATTGCATTTCACTTAGCTGGTTAGTTCACCCTCGAGTTTTCATAGTATTTACTTTATGGCATGTATTTTTGTATCTTGTTACGTCCCTCTGAGGACCTGGTTCCCTTCCAGGTTATTTGTGCAGTTTGTAGGATGCTTGATCTAGTGGAGTATGGACATCGTTGCAGGTATCTTTACATCCTCAGCTATTACAGTCATGTACTACTTTCTATTTTTGACTCTACTTTTACAGCCTAGTATTATAGACCTATGTTGTTCTTTGGTCTATTCGAACGGATGTATTATTGGGCTACAGACTAATGATGCGTATCATTCTTTCTTGATATTATTTACCATGAATTGAGATTTAGTTTACTTATTGTATGTTAGAATTAGATTATTAATTGGATCACTTAACCATGGACAGCATAAGAGCACTTTGTCGTGTCCATTAAATTGAAAAGCCCTACGAAGATGTACCAGCTGGCCATTGCCACGTGTCTGGCCCCACACATTTTAGGACTAGGGCGTGATACCTGTTTTAGTCATCTTGCTACAAAATAGAGTAGCTTGCATTAGTCTCATAACGTATTATGGACTTATTGTATGGGATGTTGTATTTTCATGCTCTTAGGGGCATTTTATACTCTCAATTTACTTCTATAGATTCGCAAACATTTTTCAAAATTCAGGACTTTTGAAACTGTTTTGAAAACTTATATCATTTTTTAACACGATATTTGAAGAGGCCAAGGACGAAAAGTCGTGCTCTGATACCAACTGATCGTCCTCACTTGGTCCCTACAGAACCGATCGTCCTCGCTTGGGTGTGATGTCGTGCAAGCCTAAGTTGCGCTTGCACCAGGCATAGTACATGCACAAGACACAAGTCAGACAAAAATATACATATATAAGCATGGAATATAATTACAGAGAACCAAAGTTGAACATATTTGATAGGAACACAAAATACATTCTTTATTTAATACTTGAAGATTTAGATTACAAAGTACTTGCTTGGCTGAGTTACAAAATATGTCATAGAAGGCTTACAACTCTTTTTACAATCCTAAAACTAGCCACAACGCTCATACATTATATCCTTTTAGTAGGACCAAAACCAAAATATCTAGCAAAAGAGGAGTTTGCCCACAGGAGAGGAAAGATAAGGAAGCAGCAAGAGCATGATCCCTCTGGAAGGATGCGCTAACACCGATTCAAAATGCTTGCCAAGCTCTCACTACCAGAACTTGAAGATTTGGCCACAAACGTGGGTCAGTACTACAACATGTACTGGTGAGCGACCATGGCTAAACTCACCTAAAAATCCACACTAAGTAAGCAAGTGAAGCTAGCATTATTATGTGATCTTTCTAGTTGTCTAGTTTCTTTAATAATTTATGCAAGAGAACATAAACAATAGATAGACTATGTATATGATAATCTTACCCACGGTCGAGCGGTTATCCCTACAGCAGACACAAAAGTTAGCAACACATGATGGTCCATGGAAAAACCTATTCTCTATAGACGTGAACATCCCCCTGATCGCGAGGACTTCTTTACCTCAGGGTGTTCCTCTAATCCTCCCAGGGCAAACGATCCCCAGTGCCCCAAAAACTGTTCATGGGATCTCTCCTTGTGCACAAGTTGTCTAAAGACCGATGCATAGAATGCAACTCTATCATATAAACTCTTACTATACAACAGGTTAGACTATAAAATAACGTCTCCTTCTATCTTTACTCTATTCTTTAGTAACCTATGCGAGGTTTCTATAAACATATTTTATGCTGCATATGAGTAAGGAACACATACACATCTATTTGAACAAGCAATTACAATAGTTCTATATATATATAAATCAAGCATGCAGTTCATATATTTTAGCTTATTTTGTTTAATGAGGCATCATTTGTATAGGAACAAGTAACTTGTGCATACTAGAGAACATTTATATTAAAGCGTATAGACTGAAGGATTCATCAAAGGGCCTAAGCCACTCACCGATTGAATCGAATGAGAGGATGGGAAAGCCTTATGCAATGGTCACTCCTTCGTTATGCGTCCTAAAATTGTAATAATACTTGGTTAGCATCCTTCGATCTCTTTCCCTTACGATTCAAAAAGAATGCGCAAGCGAGAAAAACGAATCATGAAAACCAAGTCATCGAAAGCTAGACAAACCACAAAGCAACACAAAACCAAGAAGCAAAACAACCAACAAAAACTCTTGGACTTATTTTAATAGAAGTCGTTCCATCAATTTGAAGGGTTCATTGCATTTCGTTCATGTTGATTTGGCGTCAAGGTTTCCTCAAAACTCGATTCTCAACCGAGTCAAAGTAACAAGTGTTCCATAAGTATCCGTTAGCAGCGGGACATTACAAAACTTTTAAGGACCCAAATAAAAAAGGGTTGCTAGGTATCAAACTCCTATTGGGGGAATGTTTGATGATAAACAAAAGAATGAAACTAGGTTTATATAAAACCCTTTCTTTGTTTACAAACAAGAAAAAAGAGTATAATTAATCCTATACGAGGATGTCAAGTACAAAAAATGATTCTGGGAAAAAATTGCTATAGGAGTCTGATCTGCGGTCGATCACTTTGTCCCTTGGACCACATGATGATGAAGAAGTACTGTAGAAGAAGAAGAAGCTTCAAAGATTGCAAGTGGGATTGAATTCTCATTGTCGAAGTCGTCAATCAACACTCTCTGTCTGTGCTCTCTGCTTCTTTTTTGATCCGATCCCTGATCTTGATATTTTCTTTCCAACCCCTCTCTCCTGTGACCGGAGGTCTCTATTTATAGAGATCAGTCACAATAATTGTCCAGTCAGTGTAGAAGCCAAACTGTGAAGAAAGTTGCACCCTTTACGCGACGGTTATAATAACTGCTACCCACGTTTGAATGATCTCCTGAATTCGCGTATGACGCGTGTCCTATTATGAGGTAACGCGTATAACCGCTCCTCGAAGATCACGGCATGCAAGCCACGTAGGCAACTGCCCCTCGCGTAAAGATGGTTGGCATAAAAGCCAAATAGTTGTCTTGTTGGCGTAAAAGCCAAATAGCTGTCTTGTTGGCGTAAAAGCCAAATAGCTGTCTTGTTGGCGTAAAAGCCAAATAGCCGTCTTGTTGGCATAAAAACCAAATTCTGTGTAAAGCTTGATACTGCATGAATAATAGATAACCAGCGTAAAACTAGCCAATTATCTTTCCTGATTGAGGTCTTGAGCGTATTCTGGGCTAAATAGCCTTATCACGTACCTTTACAAATACAGCCTGAGTTGGCGTATTTCGAGGAGACGGCATACGGCGTACTCCTATAGTTGAAAATAGCCTGGTTGGCATAACTTGCAAGGATGGTGATGTGAGCGTATTAGTCACATTTTTAGCTCTCCCAGTCATTAAAAATAGAACAAAATCTCGTGCATTAAATGCAGGGATCTGTCCCCATCTCGTGCATTAAATGCAGAGATATGCCTCGAGCTCTGTACGAGAGACAGCTTTTGATGTAGCGTCTAATTTTTTCTCATCTCGAACGTAAAAACTCATCTTTGCCTGTGTAAAATAGACAGCGTATTCCTTGAATGCATAAAAATGACTTATATCAAGGATATGTCACTAAACGACAGCCTGGGCCTCTGTACAGAATCATCATTACAGCCGTCCTCTCGATCATCGTGCAGTACTTTTATCAGGAGTCAGGTTCACTATTTTGTCTGACAGATTCATTCGAGGAATACGAAGAGTTCCTCGTACAACTTCACACCGCATTAAAAGCAAACGTATTTTACGCCGGAGGGAGGTATAGAAACCTTTTACGCCAGGATAGCCTTTAAGTGCTGCTTTACGCGGGCTGTTCTGAAGCCATATTTTATGCCACACAGCGCTGAAGCTCTGTTTTATACGTATAGCTCTGAAGTCATATTTTTATGCCACACAGCGCAGAAGCTTTATTTTACGCGGACTTCATGTATGTTGGGGGTTTTACGCGTATAATTTTCCAGCGTATTTCATGCTTCTACAAGACCCCCATCAAAGTTTTCAAATTTCTTATAATTTAAAATACTTTGAATGAAGCATGAAACGGTCAAATTTGACTCATTCTGCGAGGTTGATTTTTCGGAGATATTTAAGAAGTTGTTGGGATTTGGTATGTTCTCTTCTGCCTATATAAAGGCAAGCGAGTGAACCTGTTTTTCCATACTTCCTTCACTACGAAGATGGCTGCTGAGATTCATTGGGCTGACCTGGGGAAGAAGAAGATCATGCTCTTCCAGCATGTAAGGAGCCATAAAAAGAGGCATCTTCGAACAAATATCCTCTGCAACGATGGATCATGGAAGGATATCATAGCTTCCTTTGCTCGAGATAATCAACAATTTTATATGGCGATTCGTCAAAGAGAGAGGAAAGGTCACATTAGACCACACAGCTTGCTAGCTGTATTTTCCTCTATCATGAAGCTGGACCCTGGTGGACAGCTTAGCCGTATCTTCCAGTATTGTGTTGGGTCTGAATCCCTAACACAATTCTAGGCATGGTCGTCATGGCGTATGTGGGGAGCTTTATACAGGCCCAGTTCTGTATCCTCCCGTCATTTACCATTTTCTTGTTCATCGGCCGAAGAAGCCGAAGAAGTGCCGTAGAAGAAGAACTGAAGATCTCCGTTAGACGAGAACCTAGCGTGATAGATTCCCATCATGATCTTGAATATTAATGAAAAATCCTTTGTAAAACGGATTTCCATCATATGTAATCATGATCTTGAATATTAATGAAAAATCCTTAAAAAAATGGATTTCCATCATATGTAATCATGATTAATAAACTTGTCTTCTTTTACGCATCATTGATCCGCCATATTGCTGTGAGGAAGTCTGATAATACGCAGCTTCAGCATGTCTGAGTAATTTTTTACACTGATTCTGACAAATATGCTTCCCGTCACGCTCCGACTTTTACGCATAGAGGAATATGTGTAAAAACTCTTCAGCATTAAATTGTCTTGAAAATCTAATTGTCATGCTGTTTTTGGACGAGGAGTCACATAGAATTCTGAACTATCACTTCTCTAATACGAAGAATTTCTGTTCAGAACATTATCTTCAAGAATGGCCTTCCGAAAGTTTCTCGAAACAGGGCAAGAAATGTCCGCCGAACAGGCCATACTTGAACTTAGATGTAAAGGATTCTGGCTAGACTTCGAATGAACTTCCAATAGCCCAAAAAGAAGAGTCATCTTCAATAATGACATCTGTGTATTTCAGGCACTTACAATATTTTGTAACCAGAAAGGAGCAGATTCTGCGTAAACCTTTGTAATTGGCCTTCTCGAGTATAAGATCCAAACTATCAAGATATACGCGTATCCTGTCCTGCGTAATTTTAAGATATGCGAAAAGTCATAGATCCGTAGCATCTGTAGCTTCTGAGCATAAAATCGTAGATCTTTAGCTTCTGAGTGTAAAAGCTTCTGAGCGTAAAAAATCATAAATTTGTAATTTTTTAGTGTAAAATCGTAGATCTGTAGCTTCTCAGCGTAAAATCGTAGATCTGTAGATTCTGAGCGTAAAAGCTTCTGAGCGTAAAATCATAGATCTGTGCTTCTGAGCGTAAAATAGTGGATCTATGCTTTGCGCATAAAATCATGGATCCGTTACGCAGCATGACTGTCCGCCTTCCTTTTCAAATGATCGGCTGACGTGGTCCCAAATCATAACTGATCAGATAAGATCGAATTCGGTTAAGGATTCGAAGAGTTATCTGAACTCTATAAATAGCCCTGGGTCATGAGAGAGAAAAACCCTTCATCTGTCTTTGCAAAACCCTTTATCTTTTTCTGAGAATCTTTCGTCTTCGTCTCTTTCAGAGAACTCATATTTGTCATGGCACCAAAACAGGCCTCCGCGGCTAAGGGAAAGAAAGCCGCTTCCTCATCTCGCTCCTCTGCTCAAGCACGAGTGACTCCTACTAGGCCAAGCGAGCCTCGTTCTGAACGAAGTGCTCCACCATCTAGCTGCGCTCCAGGCATCACAGGTAAAGACTTCGAGAGAAGAAAAATCCTTCGCACACGTTGTACGTGTATGTGCAAAATATGCCCACATTCCTAATGTGTCAGCGTAAAACTCCATATTTTTGCAATCTGGCGTAAAAACTCAGACTGTCAAAATTTGGCGTATACTACAAACCTTGCATTTTACGTACTGGAGGTAAATTCTAGCGTAAAACTCAAATTTTTGCAATCTGGCGTAAAAGCCCAGACTGTTAGGTTTTGGCGTATACTACAAACTTCGAGTTTTTACGCACAGGAAGTAAATTCTAGCATAAAAAGTTAAATTTTTGCAGTCTGGCGTAAAAACTCAGACTGTCAAGTTTTTGCGTATACTGAAAGAGTATAGCGTCTAGCGTAAAACTGACTTATTTTTTTGCTTCTTGCAGTGGACCTACAGATTTCCCCTCTGGCTGAAGTGATGGGCTCTGCTGCTGCTACCACCGTTACTGGTAGTGCTTCTAGATCGCCTTCAAGGCCGAGCATAATAAGGATCAATATACCTTTACCCAGACAAATAATGGGCCTAGCCCCTCCTTCGTATGTAAGTATCTCGAGCGAGATTCCACCCGATGAACCTCGAGTGGATCTGGGTGACAACTGGGATGACTACCCTCAAACGTCAGTTGGTGTACCCTCTTCTCCAGGTATGATAGCTTGTTTAGCATCATTAAGAAATGATTTAGCTATACAGGCTGCAGACGCAACATACATACCATCGGCCATGGGTAAATATTGTCTTCACGCTTTCTTTAGGAAAATTAACATCAAATTGATATTAACTTTCTCTTATCTTATTTTCAGGCGAAGACATCTCTGGGGAGGGCAGAGTTGACACAACTTCTGATTTTGTTTCGGATCCAGCTAATGAAATGGCGGCGCCTGACGTCGACGAAGCATACTTTAAAACTGTCGATCTTTTATCCGCATCATTCTCGGGTGTCATACCGCCAGTAGCAGTTCAAATAACATCAGAGGAGGATGAACCCACCATCTCGACCGTGCCTCCTTCATTAAGCATGCCAGCAACTCCAACCGTTGTTGGTGTCTCTTCTTTTGTCGTACCATCTGTTGAAGCAACGACTGTGGCAACATCCTCTACAGTCATTCCAGAAAGAAGGTTTACCAGTATTGCGGCCACCCCCAGCGTCCATTCAATCTTTGCTACGCTAGTTGAATAATACACTAGCATATTCTATGTTACTTTGAAAGAATTGATATCCATGGTGCTGGAGAAGAATCTAGGCTTTGATGCTCTGAAGACGTCCTCCAAGCTCACTATAGCGCCGATTAGAAATTTTAATGACGTTGAAAGAGCTGATCCGCTAGAGCAAATAGTTAATGGTTTAGAACAACCCATTAACAAATATTTGCAACTATCCTGAGGCAGTATCGATGACCTGGTTCAAGCTGAGTATGACTCCCTAACTGCGAAACTTGCTCAGAAGATTGAATCTTTAAACAAATCCATCCAGGGACAACAATAAGAGATGGAGAAAGAGCAGGAAGTATTGGTGGAGAGTATTCCTCAGCTCGCTCAGTGCTGCGTTGAATGTGAGGGATATAAAGTGAGGGTTCGAGAACAGGAAGCTGATCTTGCTCAGACAAAGGAGAGGCTTCTCAAGGCATCGGTAGCTCGTAATGTATTTAAGGGCCAAGTAAAGACAGCTCAGCAGAACTTGGCACATGCGGGTGTCATCCACGCAAGTTTTGTTGATTCTCTGTCCGAACTATCTCTCTTGAGCAATGACGAAGCAAGGCTGGAGCGGGCTTGTACTAACATCTTGAACTCCAGGAATGAAAGGATGGCATCTTTGGCACAACAGATCCACGATTTAACGGCTCCTTCCCAATGATGTACCTTTTTGCTCCTTTTGTAATTTGCTATTTTCAGAGATAATAAAGATACATTTTCTGACTTTGTGTACCTATCACTTTTGAATATCAATGATAGTCTAAGATAAAAGTGATATCAGAGGTAATATGGACATGATATACTTTCGGTATGGTTTAGCTGAATATATCTATTCAGAGGCAATATGGACATGATAGAATATGATCCAACTAAATTTGTATACAAAACACTATCAGAGGTAATATAGACGTGATAGGTTTTGAAGTTTCAAATTAGTTAAACATATCTATTCAGAGGTCACAAGAACATGATAGAATATGATCCAACTAATCTTTGTATGTAGTGTCATAAGAATGAAATCTTTACCATACCCATTTGAGCAAAGGAGATAAAGCATAGTACTTCTTCAGGAATTTACCGTTGATAGGAGCCATTTTCAAATCTCCATTAGGCTTGGCTAATCTGTAAGCGCCATTTGAAAATATGGTTTTAATCACATAAGGGCCCTACCATTTAGGCTGGAACTTGCCCTTACTTTTGTGTATAATGATCATTGGCCTCTTCACAGATAGAACTAGCTCGCCAACTTTCAACACTATTTCCTTCACTTTTTAATTAAAAGCTCTGGAGATGCGTGCCTGGTAGAACTAGATGTGTTGTTTAGCTTGAAGGCGTTTCTCGTCTAATCCTTATAGCTCTTGAAGTCTTAAACGATCATTTTTTTTCTGAGTCAGCTCATTAGCTACTGCTATCCTGAGTGATAAAATTTAAACTTCAATGGGGAGAACTGCTTTACACCCGTAAACTAACAAAAATGGGGTACAACCCGTTGGCGTTTGTACCGTTGTGCGGTATGCCCACAGACATTCTCCCAACTTCTCGTTCCAATCTTTTTTGTTCGAAGAGACAAACTTCTTCAAAAGTTTGATGATGGTTTTGTTGAAGGCTTCCGCGAAACCATTAGCAGCAGAATTGTATGCCGTTGAGGCCATATTCTATATCCGATTCTTATCGCAAAATCGGTGAAACGCTTGACTGATGAATTGAGGCCCATTGTCATGAATTATCCTTCGGGGTATCCCGAAGCGATAAATTACATGGTGCTTGATAAAGCTGATCACGTTGGATGTCTTTACCTCAGCAAGAGGGATCGCCTCCGCCCACATGGAGAAATAGTCAGTGATAGCCAATATGAACCGATGTCCTCTAGAAGACGAAGGATGAATAGGACCAATGATATCCATACCCCATGCTTCAAAGGGCCATGATGCAATAGTATGATGTAAATACTCAGAAGGCTGGTGTATGAAATCTGCGTGAACCTAACAGGCTTTGCATTGTCTTGCATATTTTACGGCATCTGTAATCATAGTAGGCCAGTAGTAGCCCATCCTCCTGATACAATCCTATAACTTAGGCCTGGGTTGATGTGCTCCACATACCCCATTGTGAGCTTCTCGGATAACCCGCCTTGCATCATCATCAGAGAGACATCGTAACAATAGTCCATCATATGTTCGGCGATATAGACTTTATGAAAAAGCATCAAAATAGAAACGTAATGATCATCTCTTGATAGATACTGCTTCTTTAGGATCTTCTGGTAAGATTTCGTATGACGCGAAGTCTATAAAGGGACTTCTCCAATCTTTCTTAGGAGGAACCATGTTTATGGCGTACTGCGTTCTATGTGAAAGTTATTTTTCACACAAAACAAATCTTTGTTAAGAAGGATTACCGAATTCTGCCTTCTTATAGGAATAGCTAGATCTGCAGCTAGGCTGGCCAGAGCATCAGCTTCCAAATTTTGAGATCGAGGAACATGCTCTAAGAAGAATCCTTTAAAAAATATTGCTATCTCGATCGTTGTTCGGTGATAAGGAATGAGGTCTGGACTGCGGACTTCATATATTCCTCTGACCTGATTGACGATCAGCTGAGAATTACCGAAAGCTTCCAGGTATTCAACATCCAATTCTTTAGCGACTTGAAGCCCGATTAGTAGAGCATTATACTCTGCCACATTATTAGAGCAGGTTTCGCTAAGAGAATATGCTCGATAGATGACGAGTTTATCAGGAGTCACCAGGACAATTCCTACTCCTGAAACCACGTTTCCCTTGGGACTAGTTCTGGAAGCGCCATCAAAGAATAGCTGTCATGCCTCACCTTCCATTGCCGAATTACATTCTGCAACTTCGTCGGGAATGTCCTCATATAATTTGGAGATTTCCGAAATTGGATGGGCAGCTAAGAAATCAGCCAAGGCTTGACCTTTCATGGACTTCTGAGGGACGTACACCATATCATACGGTGTCAGTAGCATTTTCCAAGTCGCAAGTCAGGAATTAAGAACACTCGGCTTATTCATTAAAACCCGAAGTGGATTGATTCTGGAGATAATATGAATAGTTTGGCCTGTCACGTAATATCGCGTCTTCTGAATGGTAAACATTAGGGCCAAGCATTCTTTTTCCACTGGGTTATACCTGTGTTCAGTTCCGACCATCACCCTGCTTAAATAGTAGATAGCCTATTCATGACCCTCATTGTTCTTCTGTGCGAGAAGAGCCCCTAAAGAATGATCCATTGCTCGAACATACAGCAAAATTGGTCTTCCTATGACGGGAGGCACCAGAACTAGAGGATTAGTAAAATAGCGTTTGATGTCATTAAACGCTTGCTGACAGGCTTTGTCCCATACGAATGACACACATTTCTTCATTAGACGAGAAAAAGGTTGACATCTTCCGGAGAGGTTGGATATGAATCTCCTGATATAAGCTAGACGACCTTAAAATCCCCTAAGTTCTCTCAGATTACGAGGCTGTCGCATTTCTAGGATGGCTTTTAGTTTATCAGGGTCAACTTGAATGCCTTTAGCGGTAATGACAAATCCCAGAAATTTGCCACTGGATACACCAAGAAAGGACTTTTTGGGGTTCATTTTGAGTTGATGTTGGCGCATCAACTCGAATATTGTCTTCAAGTCTTGGATGTGATTATCCTTGAGGCGGCTTTTGACAGTAATATCGTCCGCGTAACATTCCACCGTTTTGCGCAGATGCTCATGGAATATGTTACTCATAGCTTGTTGATACGTAGCCCCGGCATTCTTCAATCCAAAAGGCATAACGGTATAGCAATATACCCCCAGTGGTGTACGAAAAGCAGTATGCTTTTCATCTTCAGGATTCATCTTAATTTGATTATATCCTGAAAATCCGTCCATGAAAGACATGCGCTCAAAACCACACATATTATCGATTATAACATCTGTAATGGGAAGAGGGAACTCATTTTTAGGGCATGCCGCATTTAGATCTCGAAAGTCGATGCAAACACGCACTTTCCAAATTTTTTCATAACCGGGACAATATTAGCGACCCAATCAGGATGTTGTTCTTGATTTTAGCTTCAATGGCATCCATCATATCCAGGCAGAACCAGCGTTGGTGTTGCTTTATAGGCTTTGAATTGGACAATATGTTGAGTTTATGGGTAGCCACTTTTGGATCAAGACCTGGCATATCCTCATAATTCCAAGCAAAGACATCGATATATTCTTTTATCAGCTGGATCATTTCTTTTCTTTCTTCTTCGGCAAGATTGTTATTGATAAATATCGGCTTTGGTGAAAATTCATCCCCAACATTGATTTGGATAACCTTATCTTCAGTGGGCGGTTCTTTTTGTTAGAACCAGAGTTCCCATTGTGTATCCATTTGTTGATCCCAGGATTCATCTTCAAATGGTTCAGATTCTTGTTCCTCTATTTTGAGGGAATCTGTCAACACCATATTTACTGATAATGCCCGTTCGAGTTCATCATCTGAATCGGAGGATGACAATTCATCTTGAGAAGAGGAAATGATCTCCTCACTTGACTCAGAGTTGTTTGAAGTTGCAAGATGTGTGGTATACCCAAACCCAAAACGAGTTCGTTGACAGTAGGGATCACCATGCAACGGCATTTGTCTGCCTTTTTCGTAGTTGAGGCCTGGCTCCAACTTCAAATCATAACCTATGCTTTGCATAATCTTCAAAGCCTGTGGGCTATATCAGTGGACCTACATTTTTCCAGCATCAGATTCGTGAGAACCTTCTTGTACAATCGGTCTATTTCGCATGCGACCGAAGACTATTGGAAGCTGATTGTTGTGAGTAGATGGAACAACAAAGATAGAATCTTCATGCGGCCCATATGTCGTGACGATATTAGATGTTAACGCTACTTTCCATACATATGGATGATAGAAGTCTATAGCTTTCAAGAATTTTTGTGCTATAGGTTCTATATCGTTATGAGGGAAAGATTCCTGATTAGAAAATTGAGCGTCAGTATACTGGAAAAGAGAATCTTTATTATCGCTAGGAACCATATTCCTGGTTATATTTACATCAGCTGACTGCTTGTTGCGCCTAAGGTCAATGACCAAAGGTGGAGGCTTCTTGTTCAGATTGATCACTAGGGGATTGTTTCCTCCTCCCGATTTGGTTTTGCCCAAGTGGATAGTCATAGGTTCCATGACTTTCGGACAGGTAGTCCATTCTTTCACCTGGATTGACAAAGGTTGCTCAGTAGATGGTTCTCCTGGCTCCTGGTAGGATTCCTCTTCCGTCCTGCCTGACACCTCCTTCATGTAGCCTTGGATGTACAACATGGCATCAGAATAGTAGGACTCAACTCCTTTGAACGGGTTGAGATCAGCAAACTCTGTTTTTACTGTCCCTCGGACGTCTACATATTTGAAGCATTGATGTAGAGTTGAAGGAACAATATTGTGATCGTGGATCCATAGCCTGCCCAATAGAATGTTGTAAGACACCTCTGAATCAATGATGTAGCATGTAGCCACTGATCTAAGGTCACCAATCTGGATCCTAAAACGAATCTTCCCCAACGGTCTGCTTTTCCTAGTATTAAAACCCACGATTATGGTGGTAGTGTAAGCCAGTTCGCTTGTAGGAATTCTCAACGGTCTTAACAGACTATGAGGGATAATGCTGATCGATGATTTCAGATCTATGTAAATCTGGTCTACCTCAACGGAGCTGACGTATCCGGTATAATAAAGAGGCATGTCGTGTCTGTTATATTTCAACAACATGTCCTCTTGAGTGAAAGTGATGTTAGGGACCATTTCCATCACACTATGGCATTAAGGACATGCCACAGGCTCTTTATCAGGGAATTTGAGCTGAGTCAAACATACATCTGCTTGCATTAACGCTTCACTCAAGGCTTGACGAGTGTATTTGGATAGCCTAAGTAGCTCAAAAATGGACAGTCTGGCCGGAGTATTAGCCAACTGAGCCAAGATGTCGAAGTTATAAGGTTTCTCTAAACCTTTGTTTTGAATATTCTTCAAAGGTTTATCGAAACGAACTTCTTTCTGCTTGCCTTTGTCCATCGAAGTTGGTTTAGACGGACATGCCTCTGGGATAACAGGTTCAGGTTCTGGATGTTTGTCATGCGAAGTGTCTGCCGTTGTTTCCTCCTGGCTACCCCCATAGTCTTTAAGGTAGGCTTTTCCTGACCGGGTTTCGGTTGTTAAAGCCTCTTCTTCCGACATCGGGGATATTGCAACCATATGACATGGTTTATATCTTGAGTTCTTTTTAGACTTAGCCTTAGCAGCTTTAGTCTCTTCCTCAATTTCTGACACCAGATCAGGGTGAACCCACATGATCTTCCCATGCTTGGTAGTTAGGGGCACTAAGTCATGATTTTGACCCCTGGTAGGAGGGAAATTAATAATGTTTATCATTTCCCATGGAATAGGTACCATACCATCCGGGACTTCTTGAGGGGGCAGATTGTCAAATTGGAGCGAGATCATGTTTGCAGTGACCATCTTCTCGTTGTTACACAGAGTGATGGCCTTGGGGTCGATCAGCTCCTGGATTTTTCTTTTCACTACATAGCATGCCTTTGTGGGGTGATGTATGTACCTGTGGAAAATACAGTACTTAGGATTATTTGTACTGCCGACTTTATTTGGACGCTTTACCTCGGGGAGAGTAAGCTTGCCACTTTTGACTAGACAATAGAATATGCTAGGAATATCGTCGTCGTCAAAAGAATATTCTTCTATAGGTCTGGAAGTCCCAGGTTTCGTCTGCGTAGTCACTAGAGTATTTTTCCTGGACGTGTTGATGGCCAGAGCTTCCTTTCCCTTGGAACTACGAGTATGGTCATTATTGGAGGATGGCCACTTCCCTCGATCAGAGGTAGAGATCATGATTCCGTTGTCATGAGCCTTCCGATTGTTGTCTTCAGCGGCTACCGCCGACATGATAAACGAGGGCCAATCATAGAACTGATATGGTCCCATAAATACTGAGATCAATGGGAGAAGGTTCTTTCTACAAATGTCCACCAAGGCAGAATCTGGAACTCCTGGAGGCATCTGCAAAGTAGCCTGACAAAAATGTTCAATAAAAGTATGAACGTTTTCTTTCTCCTTCTGCTTTACTTCGATGAGTGATGACATAGACATGTCCTTTCCTCCTTCGTAGAATCGAGCGAAGAACAGATTCTTGAAATCTTCAAAAGAAGTAATACAGTTGTCCGCTAGACTACGGTACCATTGGTAGGCCACTCCAGACAGACAGCCTTTAAACACTCGAGTGAGAAGGGTGTCATTCCCTTGCAACAACACCGTCATCATACTGAAGTAATTCATATACTAGCTTGGTGACATTTTTCCCTCAAACAAAACCATAGCCTGTGATTTGTATTTTTGTGGAAAAGGGATCTCGTCCTAGATAGCTGGGTATGGCTGGTTGATTCTCGACTTCTTGAGCTGATCCGTATACTTCAAGGCATCAAATTGGGCTTTTAATTCCCGAACTGCATGTATCGAATCTTCAGTAGGGAAAGGGACGACAGAGAGGTGAGAGATCGGTTGTATTGTAACTCCCACAGGAGGTAATACATTCTCCGGGTTAAGGGGTTGAGGAGCAGCTGATTCTTGATTTTGAATAGGCTCCTGGCTTGCATTGGATGGTGGCATGTCTACCCCCACACGTAGTTGAGTCAGAGGAACAGGTGCTTGAGCTACCGCAGTTGTATGTTGAGTCACCATCATTTGGTGCATACTCTCCATCATGGTATGCATCTCTTTAAGCGATGCTTCCAATACAGCGATGCGTTGTTCAGTACTTCCTGATGGGGAAGCTTCTTCATGTCCATCTCCAACTGCATAAACTCCCATTTCTATGGATTCCACCGAGGGATTAGTATAGGTCTCTGTAGAGATCGAGTCTATACTTTCAGCATCAAATTTAGAAAGTTGGCGACCCCTAGGGCCGGAATCAGAAGAATATGAAGCCGATTGTCGTGCCCTCGAGCGGGTGTTTCAAAAAATACCTGCCTCAATATTCTCAAGGAGTCTATCAAATCTTCTTTGGCTCAGAGTTCTAGAGGGATGACGTCTTGAACTTGACCTTACTCTAGGAATGTGCGAAGCCATATTTACCGACGCGAATGTCGGTTCTTCTTCCTGTAAGGACAAAGAGTAGTTCAACCGGTCAAAAACTGACCATTTTGCCTTAGAACAGCAGTAGTTAATTACAATCTTATGACTATTACAACAATGCTCCCTAGTGGGTGTAATAGACATATTAGAAGATCTCCTGTCTTTGCATTTTTGGATCAAGAAATCACGCAAATCAGGGGGATTAACAGAAGAAGAAGAGGGCTTATTATGCCTTTTTACATCAGTAGGAACATAGAGATTGGGAACCACAACCCTCTCTCTGCCATAAGAATACAGCAGTTCCCCATGTGAGTAGCATACGATCCATCATCCTTCTGAGGAGCGTATTTTCCCGTAAAACGGGTCTTCTTTACGCGGACAGGTTTATCCTGGCGTAATTTGGAGTTTGGCAGTGGTTCGCGTAAAACAGGAAAAGTCCTCAAGCGGCCTCCAGCGTCACGCGCAATCTGAAGAGTGGGCAACTTCTTCTCTTACGGGCGCACAAGCCTAGCGGTTGGGAGATCCGCCACTCGTTTTTCCTTGATGTGATCCTAGGGTCCATCTGCCTCATCATAGACGGGAGATATATTTTTACGCGCAGGGCGCGTTTGAAATTTTTGCGCGGGCACTGAGGCCTTGCTAGGAATTTTGTCTGCCACGTCACAAAAGGGAGACAAAGTTTTATGCGCAGAGCGCGTATTGGACTTCTGGATTAGCACTAGGGCATTGCCAGAAGTTTTGTCTGCCATGTCACAAACGGAAGACGAAGTTTTACGTGTAGAGCGCGTGTTGGACTTCTGGATTAGCACTGGGGCATTGCCAGAAGTTTTGTCTGCTACGTCACAGACGGGAGACAAATTTTTACGCACAAGGCGTATTGGCCGTGTAGTCACAACCTTGTTGATCAGAGGAGGAGAGCTTGCAGGAAGGGTAGAGGATGTCTTGGGCATCCACACTTTACGCAGCTTCCTATTGTTCTGGACAGAGAGGGAATGAGAGCTACCCCCTGCACGAAGCATATCTTCATAAGCAGATTGGTCGAATTGGATGACCAAAGTCTTCTTCGTCGATCCGACGGATACAGCATCGTGTTGAGCAATGGCTTTCTCTTCAGATGAGAAAGTAGTCCCCAGCAGAGTCGCCATCTTGTGTTTGATGATAAATAAAAGAATGAAACTAGGTTTATATGAAACCCTTTCTTTGTTTACAAACAAGAAAAAAGAGTATAATTAATCCTATACGAGGATGTCAAGTACAAAAAATAATTCTGGGAAAATTTGCTATAGGAGTCTGATCTGCGGTCGATTACTTTGTTCCTTGGACCACACGATGATGAAGAAGTGTTGTAGAAAAAGAATAAGCTTCAAAGATTGCAAGTGGGATTGAATTCTCATTGTCGAAATTGTCAATCGACACTCTCTGTTTGTGCTCTCTGCTCTTTTTTTGATCCGATCCCTGATCTTGATCTTTTCTTTCCGAACCCTCTCTCTTGTGACCGGAGGTCTCTATTTATAGAGATCAGTCACAATAACTGTCCAGTCGACGTTGAAGCCAAACTGTGAAGAGAGTTGCACCCTTTATGCGGCGGTTATAATAACTGTTATCCACGTTTGAATGATCTCCAAAATTCGCGTATGACGCGTGTCCCATTATGAGGTAACGCGTATAATCGCTCCTCGAAGATCACGGCATGCAAGCCACGTAGGCAACTGCCCCTCGCGTAAAGATGATTGGCATAAAAGCCAAATAACTGTCTTGTTGGCGTAAAAGCCAAATAGCTATCTTGTTGGCGTAAAAGCCAAATAGCTGTCTTATTGGCGTAAAAACTAAATTCTGTGTAAAGCTTGATACTGCATGAATAATAGATAACCAACGTAAAACTAGCCAATTATCCTTCCTGACTGAGGTCATGAGCGTATTCTGGGCTAAATAGCCTTATCACGTACCTTTGCAAATATAGCCTGAGTTGGCATATTTTGAGGAGACAGCATACGGCATACTCCTATAGTTAAAAATAGCCTGGTTGGCTTAACATGCAAGGATGGTGATGTGAGCGTATTAGTCACAGTTTTAGCTCTCCCAGTCATTAAAAATAGAACAAAATCTCGTGCATTAAATGCAGAGATATGTCCCCATCTCGTGCATTAAATGCAGAGATATGCCTCAAGCTCTGTACGAGAGACAGCTTTTGACGTGGCGTCTGATTTTGTCTCATCTCGAGCATAAAAACTTATCTCTACCTGTGTAAAATAGGCAGCGTATTTTTTGAATGCGTAAAAATGACTTGTATCAAGGATATGTCACAAAACGACAGCCTGGGCCACTGTACAGAATCATTATTACAGTCGTCCTCTCGATCGTCGTGCAGTACTTTTGTCAGGAGTCAGGTTCACTGTTCTGTTTGACAGATTCATTCGAGGAATACGAAGAGTTCCTCGTACAACTTCATGCCGCATTAAAAGCAAATGTATTTTACGCCGGAGGGAGGTATAACAACCTTTTACGCCAGGACAGCCTTTGAGTGCTGGTTTACGCGGGCTGTTCTGAAGCCATATTTTATGCCACAGTATTGAAGCTCTGTTTTACGCGTATAGCTCTGAAGTCATATTTTTATGCCACACAGCGCTGAAGTTTTGTTTTACGCAGACTTCATGTATGTTGGGTTTTTACGCGTATAATTTCCCAGCGTATTTCATGCTTCTACAAGACCCCTTCAAAGTTTTCAAATTTCTCGTAATTTGAAATACTTTGAATGAAGCATAAAATGGTCAAATTTGACTCATTCTGCGAGGCTGGTTTTTCGGAGATATTTAGAAAGTTGTTGGGATTTGGTATGTTCTCTTCTGCCTATATAAAGGCAAGCGAGTGAACATGTTTTTCCATATTTCCTTTACCACGAAGATGGCAGCTGAGATTCATTGGGCTGACCTGAGCAAGAAGAAGATCATGCTCTTCCAGCATGTAAGGAGCCGTAAAAAGAGGCATCTTCGAGCAAATATCCTCTGTAACGATGGATTATGGAAGGATATCATAGCTTCCTTTGCTCGAGATAATCAAAAAATTTATATGGCGATTCGTCAAAGAGAGAGGAAGGGTCGCATTAGACCACACAGCTTGCTAGCTGTATTTTCCCCTATCATGAAGCTGGACCCTGGCGGGCAGCTTGGCCGTGTCTTCCACTATTGTGTTGGTATAGAAGCATGAAAAATACGCTGGGGAATCATACGCGTAAAACCTTCAACAGACATAAATCTCGCATAAAATAGAGCTCCATCATTGGGTGGCGTAAAATATAACTTCAGAGCCATTGGCGTACAGCAGAGCTTCAACACTATTGCAGCGTAAAATATAGCTCCAGAACAACCCGCGTAATGCAGTATTTCCAAACTGCTTTGGCGTAAAAAGGTTATTACATCGCCACTTTGGCGTAAAACCTGTTTGCTTTTAATGCAATGGAAAGTTGTACGAGAAACTCTTCGTATTCCTCCAATGAACCTGTCAGATCAAGCAGTGAACCTGACTCCTGACAAAGAGTACTGCACGATGATCGAGGGGACGGCTGTAATGATGACTCTGCACAGAACTCCAGACTGTCGTCTAGTGACATAACCCTTGATATAAGACGTCGTTTACGCATTCAAGGAATACGCTGCCTATTCTACATAGGCAGATATGAGCTTTACGCTCAGGATGAGATGAAACAAACAGCCACGTCAAAAGCAATTTTTTTCGTACAGAACTCGAGGCACGTCTCTGCAATTAATGTGCGAGATAGGGGCAGATCTCTGCATTTAATGCATGAGATTTGGTTCTACTTTTAATGACTGGGTGAGCTATAATTAGGGCTAATACGTCCACATCACCATCCCCGTACATTACGCCAACCAGGCTATTTTCAGCTATAGGAGCACGCTGTACGCTATCTCCTTGAAATTCACTGACCTGGCCATTTTTAACTATAGGAGTACGCCGTATGTTATCTCCTCGAAATATGCCAACTCAGGCTATATTTACAAAGGTGCATGACAAGGCTATCTGGCCCAGGATACGCTCAAAACCTCAGTCAAAGAAGGATAACTGGCTATCTTTACACTGGTTACCTATCCATGCAGCATCAAGCTTTACGCAGAATTTGGCTTCTACACCAATTTGACAGCTATTTGGCTTCTACGCCAATTTGACAGCTATTTGGCTTCTACGCCAACTTGACAGCTATTTGGCTTTTATGCCAACTTGACAGCTATTTGGCTTCTACGCTAACTTGACAGTTATTCGGCTTCTACGCCTACTTGGCCTTTACGCCATCAGAACAGCTATTTGGTTTTTATGCCAACGAGACAGTTATTTGGCTTTTATGTCAACCATCTCTACGCAAGGGGCAGTTATCTATGTGGCTTACATGTCGTGATCTTCGATGAGCGATTATACGCATTACCTCATAATGGGATACGCGTCACACGCTAATTCAAGAGATCATTCATATGTGGGTAGCAGTTATTATAACTGCCACGTAAAAGGTGCAGCTCTTTCCGCTGTTCGGTTTCTACGCCGACTGTAGTTGAACTCTATAAATAGAGACCTCCAGCCACGGAGGTCCAGGGTCGAAGAGTCGAAGAAAAAGGAGGAATGTCGAGGATTTTTCAAGAAAAGAGAGTATATCCAGAGAGTATTTTGGAAATGAGAGTTCAATCCCTCCTGCAGCCTTTGAAGCTTCTTTTTCGTCTTCTACAGCACTTCTTCGTCATCGTGTGGTCCAAAGGACAAAGTGATCGACCGCAGATCAGACTCCTATAGCAATATTTCCCCAGAATTAAATTTTTGTACTTAACATCCTCGTATAGGATTAATTGTACTTCTTTTTCTTGTTTGTAAACCAAAGAAAGGGTTTCGTATAAATCTAGTTTCAATTTCTTTCGTTTATAATCAAACACAAGATGGCGACTCTGCTGGGGACTACTTTCTCATCTGACGAGAAAGCCATTGCTCAACACGATGATGTATCCGTAGGATCAACGAAGAAGACTCTGGTCGTCCAATTCGACCAATCGGCCTACGAAGACATGCTTCGAGCAGGGGGTAGCTCACATTCCCTCTCTGTCCAAGACAACAGGAAGTTGCATAAAGTATGGATGCCCCGGACATCCCCTACTATTCTTGTGGACTCTCTCTCTCTCTCTCTCCGATCAACAAGGTTGTGATATCGCGACCTCTACACCTTGGGCATAAAAATCCGTCTCCCGTCTGTGACGTGGCAGACGAAGCTTCTGGAAATGCCTCAGTGCCAATCCAGAAGTCTACTCCGTACCCTGCACGTAAAACTTTGTCTCCCGTCTGTGACGTGGCAGACGAAGCTTCTGGCAATGCCTCAGTGCCAATCCAGAAGTCTACTCCGTGTCCTGCACGTAAAACTTTGTCTTCCGTCTGTGATGTGGCAGACGAAGCTTCTGGCAATGCCTCAGTGCCAATTCAAAAATTCCAAACGCGCTCCGCGCGTAAAAATACATCTCCCCTCTGGGAAGAGGCAGATGGTCCTTACAATCACCGCAAGAGAAAATAAGTGGCGGATTTCCCGACTTCTCGGTCTTTGTGCCATCAAGAGAAGAATCTGCCCGCTCTTCAGATTACGCGAAATGCTGGCGGCCGATTGAGGACTTCCTCAGTTTTACGCCAACCTGTGCAAAGTTCCAGATTACACCAGGACAAGCCCTTCAGCGTAAAGAAGGCCCAATTTATGGATAGATACGCTCCTCATGGATCATGTGCTACTCACATGGCTGAACTGCTATATTCATATGGCAGGAAGAGAGTTATGATTCCCAATATCGCACTCCAACTGATGTAAAAGGCAGAATAAGCCTTCTTCTTCTTCTCCTGTTAATCCTCCTGACTTGCGTAATCTCCTGATCCAGAAGCTCAAAGATAGGGGATCTTTTAACATGTCTATTACACCCCCTAGGGAGCATCGTTGTAATAGTCATAAAATTATAGTTAACTATTGATGTCCTAAGGCAAAACGGTCAGTTTTCGATCGGTTGAACTACTCTTTGTCTTTACAGGAAGAAGAGCCTACATTCGCATCAGTGAACATGGCTTTACACGTTCCAAGAGGAAGGTCAAATTCAAGACGTCATCCCTCTAGAACTCCAAGCCAAAGGAGATTCAACAGACTCCTTGAGAATATTGAAGCTGGTGTGTTTTGAAATACTCGTTCAAGGTCACGACAACCGACTTCATATTCTTCTGATTCCGACACTGGGGGTCACCAATTTCCGAAATCGGATGCTGAAAGTATAGATTCTATCTCTACAGAGATCTATACTGATCCTTCCATAGCATCCAAAGAAATGGGAGTCTATGCCATTGGAGATGAACACGAAGAGGCTTCCCCATCGGGAAGTACTGAGCAACGCATCGCTGTATTGGAGACATCACTGAAAGAGATGTATTCCATGATGGAGAATATGCACCAGATGATGCTGACTCAACATACAGCTGCTATAGCTCCACCATCGATTCCTCTGACTCAAATACGAGTGCGGGTGGACCTACCACCATCCAATGTGAACCAGGAGCCTGTTCTAAATCAAGAGTCAGCAGCTCCTCCACTTTCTAACTCGGAGAATATATTGCCTCCTGCTGGAGTTACAATACAACCGATCTCTCACCACTCTGCGGTCCCTTTACCAGCTGAAGATCCGATACAGGCAGTACGGGAATTGAAAGCCCAATTTGATGCCTTGAAGCATAAGGATCAGCTCAAGAAGTTGGGAATCAACCAACCATACCCAGCTATTTAGGACAAGATCCCTTTCCCACCTAAATACAAACCACAGGCTATGGTTTTATTTAAGGGAAAGACGTCACCGAGCCAGTACATGAACTACTTTAGCATGATGACGGTGTTGTTATAAGGGAATGACGCCCTTCTCACTCGAGTGTTTAAAGGCTGTCTGTCTGGAGTGGCCTATCAGTGGTACCGTAGTCTTGCGGACAACTGCATTACTTTCTTTGAAGATTTTAAGACTCTGTTCTTCGTGCGATTCTACGAAGGAGGGATGGACATGTCTATGTCCTCACTCATCGAAGTAAATTAAAAGAAGAAAGAGAACGTTCGCACTTTCATCGAACGTTTTCGTCAGGCCACTTTGCAAATGCCTCCAGGAGTTCCGGATTCAGCCTTGGTGGATATTTGCAGGAAGAACCTTCTTCCACTAATCTCAGTGTTCACAGGACCATATCAGTTCCATGATTGGCCCTCGTTTATCATCTCAGCGGTAGCCGCTGAAGACAACAGTCGGAAGGCGCGTGACAATGGAATCATGATCTCTACCTCTGATAGAGGGAAGAGGTCATCCTCCAATATCGACCATCCTCGTGGTTCCAAAAGAAAAGAAGCCCTGACGATCAATACGTCCAGGCAAAATACTTCGGCAACCACACAGACGAAACCTGGGACTTCCAGGCCCATTGAAGCATATTCTTTTGACGATGACGATATTCCGAGCATATTCGAGTGTCTAGTCAAAAGCGGCAATCTTACCCTCCCTGAGGTAAAGCGGCGTAATGAAGTTGGCAGTACCCATAATCCTAAGTACTGTATTTTCTATAGGTACATACATCACCCCACAAAGGCGTGTTATGTACTAAAGAGGAAAATCCAGGAGTTGATCGACGCCAAGGCCATCACTCTGTGTAACAACGAGAAGACGGTCACCGCCAACATGATCTTCCTCCAATTCGTAATCTGCCCCCTCAAAAAGTTTCGGATGGTGTTGTACCTATTTCCCGGACAATGATGAACATCGTTAATCTTCCTCCGGCCAGGGGTCAAAATCATGACCTGGTACCCCTAACTACCCAGCTGTTTGTGGTTATTTAAACGAAAAGAATAGGAATGTATTCGATATGGGGGTTTACACGGAACCCGTCTTCTTTTGTTTACAAACAAACTTGTATAATGTAATCATATACGAGGATGTGAGAGTACAATTTATTTAATCTGGGTAGATATTGCTATAGGTGTTTGATCTGCGGTTGATCACTTTAGCCCTTGGACCACACGATGTTGAAGAAGTGCCGTAGGAGACAGGAAGCAGCTTCGAAGGTTGCAGAAGAGGGTGGATGCACGATGCCGAAGTCGTCGATCCCTACTCTTTGCCTGAGCTCCGGGTGCTCTCTCTCTCTCTCTCTCTCTCTCTCTCTCTTTACCAATTCTTCGACTTGGTTCGATCTTCCAAATTGTCGACCTTGTTCCCCATTGATAGGGGTCTCTATTTATAGAGTTTTGGTGACAGTGACCACTCCATCGTGTAACAACCGAGGAGTGGAAAGTACAGCACCCTTTTACACAACGGTTAAAGTAACCAATGCCTACGTATAGATGATCTTTTGAATGAGCGTGTGACGTGGGTCCAACTAAGGGGACACAACGCGTACAATTGCTACTAAGATCACGGCATAAAAGCCACGTAGGTAGGTATCCATTGTGTAGCAGAGGTTGGCATAGAAGCCAAATGTCTGTCACCATGGCATAGAAGCCAAGTAGGCATAGAAGCCGAATAGGCATAGAAGTCGAACAGGCATAGAAGCCGAGTAGGCATAGAAGCCGAGCAGGCATAAAAGCCTAACAGGCATAGAAGCCGAGTGGTCGTAGAGACTGAATGATCGTAGAGACTGAGTGGGCGTAGAAGCCGTATGAGCACAGATCCTGAATGGGCGTAGAAGCCGCTGCGTACTGTGCTAGAATAGGCATAGAAGCCACTGCGTACCGTGCTGATGTGGACATCTTAGCCGAAATTATGGCTTTTGGAGATATAATCGAATCTCTTGCAGAGATTTGCCACCATCTTATGCATTAAATGCGGAGGCGTGTTTTGAAGGTCTGCAGCCCTTCTGTGCACCCATCGCAGAGACGTGCCTTGAGAGAAACTGTCACCGCTCTGTGCAATTAGACGTGGAGACGTGCCTCGAGTCCCGTACGAGGTGCAGCTTTTGACGTGGCAGGCGGTTTGCCTGCTGCGGAGCATAAAACAGCTCATGTTTGCCTGTATAAAATAGGGCAGTGTATTCCCTTGTACGCGAAAGAGCAGTTTCTGCTGAGGGGACTCCAGTAAACGACGGTTTGGTGATGCTTTAACCAAATCCTCTGCATTAAATACAGAGATCCGCCATCATACTGTGGGGCGCGTCCCGAGGGGTCTGCCATCATTTCCAGTCGTCGTCTGGGTAGCCGTGCAGCACTTTTTGTCAGGAGTCAAAGGTCAGATTCACTGCGTGACTTGACAGGTTCGTTTCGGGGAAGACGAAGCGTTCCTCGTACGCATTAACGCTGCTTTGAGAGCGGTTGAGTTTTACGCTATGGAGGCGATGAAGAACTCTGTCTTACGCTGGAGCGTCCTGGACGTACTGTACTTACGCGGATGGTCCTTTGAGCATACACTTCATGCTGTGTTTTAGCAAAAAAAGCTCTGTTGTACGCTTGATGGCTCTGAAGGCCTCTGTTTACGCTGCTCTGCATCAAGAGGCTGCGTAGCTCTTCCCAGCGTATTTTTCATGCTTCTACAAGACCCCCTTCAAAGCTTTTAAATTCCTTAAAATTTGAAACGCTTTGAATGAAGCATGAACGGCCCCTCGTAACTCGAAACGTTTCTGAATGGAGCGCTGAAACGGTCGATGCGGACTTTATGGCGGATTTATTGGGGACCGCTGTGATCTCTTTTGCCTATAAAAAGGCTGGGGGGGTAAACCTGTTCTCACCACATTCCCATCACCATGCAGAGATGATCGCCGGAGTTCGTCGGGTCGACCTGAGGAAGAAGGAGATCATGTTCTTCCAGCATGTAAGGAGCCAAAAAAGACGGCGTCTTCGAGCAAATGTCCACTGCAACGATGGATCATGGAAGGATATCTTAGCCTCCCTTGCTCGGGATAATCAGCAACTTTGTATGGCGCTTCTTCCGGGAGAAGGGAAGGGTCATATTAGACCATACGGCTGGCAAGCTGCATATTTTCTCCTGAGATCCTCGCGGACGAGATTAGACAAACCGTAATCTAGCATCCTTGATCGAGTTGGGTTAAAGAAACCTCAACTGGATCGGCTATGGCGAATGGAGGATCTTCTTGTTCATGACTGTGGTAGTCGATGAACTATCTTCGAAGAAGAGAAAGATCTCCACCCATGTGAGAACCTGTCAGAACAGCTTCTGGGCGATCTTCAGACGATGATGGAGAAACCCTCCTGTCGACGGAGTTTTCCTCAGATGTAATTATGGAAAAATGAAAAGAAAACCCTTGTAGATTGGATTTCCCTCATATGTAATCATGATTTTGATCTTTAATAAAATCGTCTTGCTTCTTCATATGATCATCTTGCCATACGTTGCTGTGAAGTCTGAATATGTGTAGCTTCAACACGTCTGAATCTTTACGGCGACTCTGTAGAAAGAGTGCTAGGTCCTGTCCTTTACGCATAGCGAATAGTCCATAGAACGCTGTAGAGCATTTTGAATACTTTAGAACTGTCCTGTTGCTAGGACTGAGGAACCGCGTAGAGCTCTGAATTTCTGATGAACAAAATTTTTATTTATACTTCGTCTTCAAGAGTGACTTCTCGAAAATCCCTTGGGACAGGGTCGAGAAATGGTTGTCTAACTGAGTTGCCATCTTTTGATAGACGAGATATTCAGACTGGAGTCTGGATGAACCTCCAATTGACCCGAGAAGAGTAATTTCTCAATGTTTGAACTCTTGTATGCTTCGGGTACTTGGGATGCTTTGGGTCAAGAACGAGTATCTTCTGTGTGAACTCTTTGCAATTGACCGCTTTTGGGACTGTTTTTTATATGCGAAAAGTCGTGGAGCGCGAAATCATCAGTCTGTAACCTCTGGGCGTAAAATACCATCGAGCGCGAAATCGTAGACTTGTGGTTCCTGAGCGTGAAGTCGTAGGTTTGTAGCCTCTCGAGCATAAAAGCTACCGAGCACAAAGGCATCCGGGCATAAAACCATAGACTTATAGCTGTCGAACATAAAGCTGTAGATTCGTAGCCGTCGAACGTAGAAAGCTCCTTTAGCGTAGAACTGTTTGATTTGTAGCTCCTGAAAAGAAAGTTTCTTCGAGCGTGAAGTTTGCGGATCTGTTGCCTCTGAGCTTAAACTGAGCGCCACCGAGCGTGAGATCGTCGATTTGGTATCTGCTGAGAGTAAAGTTGTAGGTTTGTGGCCTCTCGAGCATAAAAGCTACCGAGCACAAAGGCATCCGGGCGTAAAATCATAGACTTGTAGCTTGCGAGCGTAAAATCGTAGATCCGTTGCTGTCGAGCGTAGAAAGCTCCTTTAGCGTAGAACCCGCTGAACCGTTTTGCACGAAAAACCTTTCGAATTCGCTGACTGTCCGTCTTCCAAGGATAGTGGGCTGACGTAGCATCCAATCATAACCCATCATTTAATTTGCAAGATTTGGTTAGGGTCTCGAGGAGTTCGTCCGAGGATTCGAGGAGTCAACCCGGACTATATATACCCCAAGTTTTTTGAGAGAAAAACTTTTTATCTGTCTTCTGCGAAAGAGAGCTTTTGACTGTTTCAAGTTTTTCTTTGTTCCTTTCTCCGAGCACTTCGAGTCTTCAGAAATGGTGTCGAAACAAACCCCCTCCGCTAAGGGAAAGAGCATAGGTTCTTCCTCTCATTCTTCTGCCCCAGCGAGGGAGTCTCTGGTCGGACAAGGTGAACTTCCTTCCGAGCAAAGTATCCCGCCGACAAGTAGCGCACCCAGCCTTAGAGGTAGAGCCTTTGGGGTGACAAAAACGACAAAAAAAATCCTTCGCACACGTTGAACGTGACCGCGCTAGGTCATCTTCTGTGCTGATAGCCTCTTTGGAGGAAGTTGATGCACGGAGGCATTTTTATCTTTTATGCCCACATTTCTAATGTACCAGCGTAAAGACTCCACATTTTCGTAGTTTTGAGCGTAAAAGCTCTGGCTACCGAAAATTGGTATATATCGTAAAATTTGAGTTTTACGCTTGTGGGGAGGACTGCCGGCGTAAAATAGCCAGATTTGCATGATCCTGCGTAGAGCACAGACTGTCGTTTCTTTGGTCTGCATGTTCGTGCAAGACTTGTAGTGACATCTTTTCCTTGCACTTTTGCAGTTGATTTGGGCGAGTCTCCACTGGCCGAGGTGATGGGCTCCGCTGCTGGGATGTTGCACTCGAACTACCTGGAGGATCTGTCCCACGTGGCATTTCCCATCTCTGGACCCCAGTATCCTGAGGGAAGGGGGTTTCTGATATCGGTTCAGGACGAGCGGACGCTGCTGAGCATGATTAATGGCGATCCCCTGACCTACGTAGACGGGGAACAGTACATAAAGCCGGCTTTCCTCTTTGGGGACATGATTGACAAACAGTCCCAGACGAGGCCCAAGAGGGAGCCCTGGGTTTTCCCTACCGGGAATTTGGTTTTGTATTTGCAAACGATGCCGAGGGATTATCCCATCTCGGCCTTCTTCCATGCGACGTATCCCAGGAAGATGTCATGGATGCTGACTCCTGATCTTCACGGTAAGCCGGGGAAGATCTTTCATCTCAAAGGAACTGACCGAGGGTCGTTTGTCAGTCGCCCTTCCAACTTTGTGACGTTATTCCGGGGACTGTGCCCGGGTAGTGTCCCGAGTGAAGACAGCTCGGTGATCCAGCCGGTCCAATTGCCGACCTTCTGCAACGACTTCATGGGACGAGGCGGGGTATATCCCAAGGAGAATCCTCGGTGTAATGGGTGGATTGCCCCAACAAACTCCCGATGGACATGCCTGGTTGACTGGGCCTTGAAGTACTTCTGGAGAGAGCTGGAGGTTATTGGACTATATGCCGCTGTGAGTGCGACGAGCGTCGGGTTGCCTCCGAACCCTAACTTGTTCTTGGCGCTGATGGAGCGGTACATTCCGCTCACTGGGACCTTTGCCACTCCACTGGGGGAGTTGGGATTGGCGCTCCACAAGATGGCAGTTGTCTCGAGACTGCCGATGGGGGATACCCCCTATGAAGAGTACGTTCCCACCAACCGAGAGTTGGGGGATTTGGACCCTCGGGTGGCGGAAGTATATCAGGAGCTGATGTGTTAATACTTCGCGTGCACCACTTTTTATAACGAGCCTTCTGATTTGGCTCATACCACCAAGTGGATGTCCTACCTCTTCTTTCATCGAGCTAGGGCTGCCAAGTCAGAGAAAGCCTCGGGGGGCAAAAATGAGCCCGTGAATTGTTTGGGCGTGCTTAGCGCCCAGGTCGTCGAGGGTCTTATGGAGGAGGCCGCAGCTCCGGATCAGATTCTCGTCGAGGGGGTAGGAAAGTACCCTGAAGGCACTTAGGCCTGTAGTTACTTGAGGCGCTGTCGCCGGCCTCTGTCTAAGGAAGCCCAGTTGGCTGGTTTCCTCTCCATATGGCTGCGTCGAGTAGTAGTGCCCGGCACAGCGTCCGCGGACCGTATTCACCGGAACATCCTGTGGCCGGCAGTACGCCTGGTGTTTGGGGCAAGACTGGGCTTACTTCCCGCCATGGCGTGCCGTATACAGGCTGGCCTGAGAGCCATAACTGAGGGGTTGCTCGCCGACGAAGCTCGGCGTGAGAGTTTTCCCAGGGTGGAATTACCATATTTATACTTGATGGGATGGTTAATCCTTCACAATCCCCGGGTGATGTCTCCTGGCTCCGGTAGCAGCTCGGGGGGTATATTCTTGCTGAATTACAAGGATTCCTCCTGGAATGTGAACACAGTCTTAGACTGTCGGTTGGTGTTGAACCTCAGTCAGGGCTGGAAGAACCTCTGTATTGTCCCCTTCGTACATCGCAATCAATCAGGGGTGCGGCTTGAGGATTCAGGTGGAGAGAAGACCGACCTTTCTCCGGAAGCTTTTAACTGGTTGGTCTGTATTAGGCCCTCCCATCTGCTGTACAGGAGCGAAGATCACTGCTTCTTCGAGCCCTACTTGCCTAGTCGGTTCGCAAGGCAGTTTGGGTACGATCAGTTGCATGTAGGCAATGCCGTTACCAGCTTCAGGTCCAGGGGCGGACTTATTGATGGAGCTAGAGGGTGGCGATATTTCATCACGGGTTGTACGGGGGCAAGCTTTATCGTGCCGGTCGTTACAACCTCCACGGAGCTCCGCATTCTCCATTCTTACGCCCAGTTTTATATGGCGATTAACACCTTCCATCGTGATTTTGACACGCGTGGAAGCTTCAGGGTGTCTTCTCCCAAGCCTGGGGGAAGAGTTGACGTCCCCTCGGTTTCTTCGGATGAGGGCGAGGAGTCTGGTACTCCGGATGAGCCTCTGGTGTCGGTGCCGAGGTGCGAAGTGCCTCCGCCTACGGGGGCTTTGGTAGTCTCTCCTGGGAAGCGACGGGCTTCTGCTCCGAAGGAAGTTTCTCTTCATAAGAGGAGGAAGGAGACGGTCGCTCGTCCTCTCCGCATTCTTGGTGTTGAGGCTCCCGGGAGTGAGCATGCCTCTTCCTATATCAGGGATGATTCTTTGGCTGGAGGTTCCTCGCCTTTTAGAGAGGGACCTTCTACAGTTCCGACCGAAGGCGCCGGAGAATCCTCGCTAGAGGTCGCTGTCGTGGCTGCTGCTCCAGGTAGCGGAGCGAGTTTGTCTGTGTGGCCGAGGCAGATGGGAGAATCTTTCCCGAGGTCAGCAACGGGTAAAACTCCCGTTGTGTCAGCGAGCGTGCCTGGCGAGATTCCAGCTAATGAACCTCGACCGCGTCTTGGTGAGGGCTTGGCAGAACTCTCGGCGATGTCAGTCGGCCCACCTCCTTCTCCAGGCATGACGATTCGCATTGCGTCATTAAGGCGTGGTTTAGCTACCCCGGGTGCAGATGCGTCGTATATGCCGTTGGCTCCGGGTAAATGTCGTCTTCATGTCTCCCTTTAGAAAGATTATCATCATACCGATATTAACTTTCTTGTCCTCTTTTCAGGGGATAGCGCCCACGGGGAGTATAGCGTTGAAGCGCATTCTGGCTCCGCTCGGGCTCCAGACGATGATACGGAGGCGTTCGACTTTGATGAGGAAGTGGCTTCAGGGGCCAGTACGCCCGGAGTAGTTTCGTCACCTCAAGAGGAGGATGAACCCGTCGTCGTGACCTTGCCTCTTGTGAGTGTGGCGATGACTTCGACCGCCGTTGCCGTACCTTCTTCGGTCGCGCCATGCGCCGATGCGACGGCTGTGGCCACCTCGTCTGCAATTGTCCTGGGAGAGGGACTTGTTGATATTACGGCCAATCCCGGCGTCCAGTCGGATCTAGTTGCGTTGACCGAGCAACATACCAGTCTTTTCTACACCGGTTTGAAAACGATGATATCAATGGTGTTAGCGAAGAGTCTAGATTTTGAGCGCCTGAAGAAGACTTCTCTTGCTTCGATCGTGGTCATCAGGGAGCTCGGCGATCCTGGGGCAGCTGACGCTCTGGAGGCGATGGTTAATGGGTTAGAGCAACCCATTACTGAATACTTACAGCTGACTCGGGACAGCCTCGATGCTGATGTCCAGGCTCGGTTCGACCTCATGACTGCGCGGCTTGCTACAAAGCTGGAAAGCCTAGACAACTCCATCCAGAGGCATAAGCTGGAGATGGATAGGAGAAAAGCTGTCGTGGAAGAGGCTCTTGCCGTTGAGATGCAGTATCGCACCGAGCATGAAGGGAATGCGGCGAGGGCCTCCAAGCTGAAGGAAAAACTCGCTCGGGCTGAGGAGTGGGCTTCTCAATCGTTGGCGGGTCTAGAGGTAGCAGCTGGTCGTCTGAGCGCAGCGCGGCAGGATTTGAACCGTGCAGAAGCTGTTCGTGCGGGCTGTCTTCGGGCAAAGGCTGATCTAACCCTTACGAACACTCCCGAGGCACGGCTGGAGCAGGCTCGCGCCGATGCCTTGGTTCTTAGGAATGAGAGGATAGCTGCACTGGAGCGGCTGATTCACAATCTGACTACTCCGCCATCATGATGTATCCTTTCCCTTTTTGCTTGCCCAGATGTAATTCTGCCTCCTTTTTTTTGGGAATAAATAAAGGCGACTCTTTTCTGACTTTTGTGGACCCGTCATTTCGGAATGTAAATGACAGTTTTTTAGGCGAGAGTATTATCAGAGATAGTATGGACATGATAGACTCTCGATAAACTTTTTAGCAGGACATATCTATTAAGAGGTCGTACAGACATGATAGGATATGACCCAACTAGTTTTGTTTTGGGAGTAGTTTTGTCAGAATATGAGATCCTTGCTATATTCCACCCGAGCAGGGGAGTTTAAGCATAGTACCTTTTCAGGAATTTGCTGTTGATAGAAGCCATTAACAGGTCTCCATTAGGCTGGGCTAACCTGTAAGCGTCATTCGAGAATATTGTCTCGATCACATAAGGGCCTTCCCACTTGGGCTGGAATTTGCCTTTACTCCTGTGAGTAAGAATCATCGGCCTTCTTACGGCTATGACTAGCTTGCCGATTTTGAACACTCTTTCCTTTACCTTACGATTGAAAGCTTTGGAAATGCGCGCTTGGTAGAGCGCGATGCGTTGTTGAGCTTGGAGGCGTTTCTCGTCTAATCCTTCCAGCTCTTGGAGCCTTAACAGGTCATTCTTTTCTCGAGTCAGCTTACTAGTCACGGCTATCCTGAGCGACGGGATTTGGATTTCGATGGAAAGAACTGCTTCGCTCCCGTAGACCAGTGAAAAGGGGGTACAACCTGTCGGTGTCCGTACCGTTGTGCGGTATGTCCAGAGACATTCGCCTAGCTTCTCGTTCCAGTCTCTTTTGTTTGAAGAGACGAACTTCTTTAGGAGTTTGATAATGGTTTTTTTGAAAGCTTCCACCAAACCATTAGCAGCTGGATAATATACCGTAGAGGCAATATTGTGTATCCGATTTTTATCGCAAAACCGATGAAATGCTTGGCTGATGAATTGAGGCCCATTGTCGTGAATTATCCTCCGGGGTACCCCGAAGCGATAAATGACGTGGTGCTTGATGAAGCTGATTACGTCAGACGCCTTTACCTCAGCCAAAGGGATCACCTCTGCCTATTTGGAGAAGTAATCCGTGATGGCCAGTATGAACCGGTGGCCTCTGGAGGAAGACGGGTGAATGGGACCAACGATATCCATACCCCATGCTTCGAAGGGCCAGGATGCAACCGTAGGATGTAGATATTCAGATGGTTGGTGTATAAAGTCTGCATGAACCTGACAGGCTCTGCATTGTCTTGCATAGCTGATCGCGTCTGTGATCATAGTGGGCCAGTAATAGCCCATTCTCCTGATACGATCCTGTAGCTTAGGACCGGGCTGATGTGCTCCGCATACGCCATCGTGAGCTTCCCAGATAACCTGCTGTGCTTCATCGTCTGAGAGACATCTTAATAGCAATCCGTCATAAGTTCGACGATATAGGCATTGTGAAGATGCATCGAAGTAGAAGCGTAATGATCGTCTTGACGGATGCTGCTTCTCTGGGGTCTTCTGGCAAGATTCCGTATGCGACAAAATCTATGAAGGGACTCCTCCAGTCTCTTCCAGGGGGATTTGTGTTCACAGTGTGGCTGCGTTCTATGTGAAGGTTGTTCTTCACGCAGAATAAATCTCTGTTAAGAAGGATCACCGAATTCTGCCTTCTTATAGGAGTAGCTAAATCCGCCGCTAGACTGGCTAGGGCATCAGCTTCCAGATTCTGGGATCGAGGGACATGCTCTAGGAAGAATCCTTTTAATGTCATAGCTATCTCGACCGTCACTTAGTGATAGGGGATGAGGTCTGGATTCTGGACTTCATATATTCCTCTGACTTGATTGACGATAAGCAGAGAATCACCAAAAGTTTCCAGGGACTCTACCCCCAGCTCTTTAGCAACTTGGATCCCTATTAGTAGAGCGTTGTACTCCGCCACATTGTTGGAGCAGGGCTCGCTATGAGAATATGCTCGATAGATGACGAGCTGATCAGGGGCGACCAAGACGACTCCTACTCCTGAAACGATGTTTCCCTTAGGACCGGTTCTGGAGGCGCCGTCGAAGAACAGTTGCCATGCATCACCTTCCATTGCGGAATTACATTCTGCAACTTCGTCGGGAATGTCTTCGTATAATTTGGAGGTCTTCGGGATTGGATGAGCGGCTAGGAAGTCGGCCAGCGCTTGGCCTTTGATGGACTTCTGCGGTACGTATACCATGTTATATGGTGTTAACAGCATCGCCCAAGTTGCGAGTCGGAAATTAAGAACGCTCGGCTTGCTCATCAGTACTCAAAGAGGGTTAATCCTGGAGATGATGTGGATAGTCTGGCCGGTGACATAGTGTCGCGTCTTTTGGATAGCGAACATCAGGGCCAAGCATTCTTTCTCCACTGGGTTATACCGGTGTTCGGCTTCGACCATCATCCTGCTGAGGTAGTAGATAGCCTGTTCATTCCCTACATCATTCTTCTGTGCGAGAAGAGCTCCTAGCGAATGATCCATTGCTCGGACGTACAGTAAGAACGGTTTTCCCATAACGGGAGGCACCAGAACTGGCGGACTGGTGAGGTAGCGTTTGATATCCCCGAATGCTTGCTGATAGGCTTTGTCACGCCCCAAACTCCCGCAAGCCCAATAGTCCCCGCTGAACGTGAAATCACCACGTTGCAGCTCTCCCGCGGGACAATCGTTCTATTCGGGACGTGATGTCGTACGAGCCTGGAGTTGCGCTCGTACAAGGCGATGTTGTTAAACACGAAAGTTATCATCGAAACAACTAAGTTACAGCGGAAGCCAATTGTGTACCAAGCACACATCAGAGTATACGCAGCGAAGCTCACGATAGGGTCCAAATGAGATGCCCCGAGTTAATGCCACAAAGGCGATGCCACGGAGACGATGAAATAACTCTTGCTCTTTCTCTAGCCCACAAAGGTACTTACAGTTCATACATCTTGTCCCGTATATCCAAGCAGCGCCACTACGCCTGTGTACCTGAAATATTGCCCACAAACGTGGGTCAGTACACAACCGTACTGGTGAGCGGGGTAACCCACTCGTCTAAGCCGACACGAAGTAAAATAGTGAATGCACACAGTTAAATGGTGATCTTTCTAGTTGAATCCTAGATTCGTTTTATAGCATATGGATGACATGTTAAGGAAAGCAGTAAAGCAGTTTAAGCATGCAAGCATTCATTCTCAAACCAAACGACAAGCAGTTTATATATAGCCGACCCGTCTAACTCAATATCATCGCTTGCACGATAACATATCGAACCATCAGTCTCGCCTCAATATCCATTCTCAACCAAAGTTTATATCCCAATCTCGAGTGCACACTCTTGCCGAGGCAAGGTGGCCGTGCCTACACGAAAGCCAAACCAACAAAAGAAAAGCAAGCCAACTCTTATCTATATGAAGTCACTGGCAGAGCCATACAGGACATATCTCAAGCATTACGGTGCGCCCTATCAGCCCGGGTAGCAAGCCCCGCTGGAGGTCCCATAATGCATCGCGACTGAACGCGAATCAAATATTTCCCTCCGGATCGAAACGGCTCCAGTGCCCCGGATAAAAACCATTTCGGGGAAAGTGCCAAACCTTTGCACAAGTTGTCCGTGACATGCAGACACACGTAGGTATGACGAGAGGATCGAACATTCTCGCCCCACCAAGCGATCCTAGACTCGTTCCATCGATAAGCCCAACCGAAGTATCCATAACCATTCTTCCAACATGTTCTTCCAAGAAGTCCAAATCTTGACCTCAATATATATAGCCCAAGGCACCAAAATACCCAGTGTTTCACATTGCCGCTTTACAGCAATGTATTCTGAAATGGTGCAACGCCCATGCTCAAGGCAATCCCATGGCACAATGCCGTCTCAGTGGCACAATGCCCCATTCGTGGCACAATGCCCCATCAAGCGGCACCATACCTCGCTGATGCAGTTGTTCGGTTTCGAACCACAACTGCTCGCTTTGCAAGACAAAGCGACCCAGTGATACTCGTGCACGGATGCACGCTCGCTCGCCCAAATTCCCGATATTCCCATATTTCCAGTTGCCTCAAAGTATCCTTCCAACTCGTATATTTCCAACCGTCCAAGCATAATCCCAAGTATCCAACCGATCGCCTCAAACGTATAACCCAACTATCGCATCCAACTATCCAACGCGTAAATCATTTCAAGCCACAATCCTACCAAGCCAACGACGCACACTCTATGCACGCCTCAGTGTAGTGCTTCTCGATATTTCAGCCCAAGTGTACAAGCCTTTACGTGTTTTCCATATTATTAGGCATGAAGGAGTAGAGGAGAAGGGAAAGAGCCAACTCACAATGTTCGAATCCGTTAGGCATCCTGTCCTGCCGATACGGCCAATCCCTTGAACCCGTGGTCCGATGCAAGCGCGATCTACTCAACTGGTATGACCGTGCGAGCAGGCCGTGCTCTCCAAATCATCCGACCGATCGGACTAAGGAAGACGGCATTATCGTTTCCATCCAGCTATTCAGTACTGTTCTGAACGAACACCTGATTTCCATCGATCCCGCTAGCCATCTGCACATTAAAACCAACTCGATTAATCCTTCTTCCCGAAATCCGACATTTCAAATGTAACCAGCATTTGATTTATTCAGTCCGACTCAGTGTAACGCTCCGAGCGGTTGCGGGGCGTTACATAATATACCACTTAGAATTAGGTTCGTCCACGAACCGTGCTGGTACTCATTCCTTACTAGCATGCCCCAATCCAATTCCATGGATCTGCTCTAAGCAACTCACATATTCACTATTTCTGACACAATATCTCGTTCTGCTGAACGCTCGAATAAATTTTCACGAATTCCCACATCCTCCTTGCAGCTCAATACGAATTTCTCGTATCGCTTAGTTTTGGATCGTACACGTATTTAAGGCGTCCCTAAAATACATGCATTTCAGCCGAGCTTTGCGATAGCAAATTTGAACAAGTTACAAGGGTATCTTTATGTTCGAGGCATCCATTTGCTTTGCTCCCAATTGGACCAAATCACGATTTCCATTCCAACACATTCGCTCGAGAACTATTCTCAATTATGCAGATTTTCTACCGACTCAATGAGTTCGCGTTCCAGCTCAATCCATCCCACTATTTCTGAAATCAGTACTAGCAACATCTCCAAATATTATCTCGTGCACCGAACGGTCATCTCAACTGATCTACCCCAGCTATGCGACTTACCCAAATATCAACTTTGCTTAGATCAGTTCAGTCCAACACATTTCTTGCCATCTCAAAATCTCACAGGGTGAACATCTATATTGAGGTTCGTGTGATCCACGAAGATCTCGCCGCCACGCCAAAGGGATTGTGTCGCCACGATTTCAACGTGGACACACTCGCCACAATTCTTAGGTTGCGCATGGAATAGTTCTTCGCGCTGCTTCCACTGCCTCGAAGCATAGAATATCACCTTTGCCTTCCGAACGAGCACGTTTCCCAGACTAAGTTCTGAGACATCTTGTAAATCTGAGGCACATCTGTCCCTTCCAGTATTCGTAAATATTTGATTTGAACGAGCCGCCACAGTCGTCCATTCATATAAATGCTATTCCCTTCCAGAGCACGATGAGTCAGAGGCGATGCCATCTACAAAAATCTGTGACTCTGAATCTCATCAGTTGACTAGGCTACTTCCACCATCGCTTCGATCTTCCGGCTGCATCTTCAGCTGAAGGCTATCCCAAGGATCTCTCAAATCCAACACTCAGTCAACAAGCCAAAAATCATTGCTCACATCTGCCCTCGACGCATTCCCAAATACGCCGCCTCAAGGGTCGTTCTATGGGTCTACCATATTCATATCCGATTCGACGGGCAATGTCGCTTAGGGTCAGCTGTCCCAAAGCTACGCTCGATAATTGTAATCATCATGATGGACAGTTACTATAAACCATGCTATATCTCATCTGCAAATCTGAATCAAAATTCCAACCATCCCATCCGAGCGAACTCCCGAATCCGAGCAATGTGCTCGTTGAAACCGTCTACCATCAACCCGTCGTTCTGCCCTGAATCCATCAAATTTCCGAATTGCATGTTCGATTCTCGCACTACAAATTGCAATGATTCTCAAGACCCAAGACTTGCCCAAATTTACATCCGTTTGCCACGTTCCACCTTGCACTTCCAACTTACTCGAGCAGCACAGTGATTCGTTCCGACGTTGCTCCCACATTTAGCTATCTTCAGAAATCAATCCGCCAAAATCTTTTTGCCTTTCCTTGTTGCCACAATCCGTCCACGTCTTTCCAAAGAATCCGTTTATCATCGTTGCACCATTTTGCCCAAAATTCCATTTCCGCTAAACCTGAGTCAACTTCTCGAGCAGCAATATTCAAAATCTTTCAAGTTTGTGTGAATCCATCTCATTGTCCCTCCAGACCAATATCGTGTTTCTTTGCTCAACCAACAGCTCAAATGTGTTGCCCAAAATCATAGTTCGTGCTCGCTATCCTTCCGATAATCCCATCGCTTTGCTCAAGCATAACCCAAATGTTCGTTCCGGTTCCGCCCATCTTTTAAGCCCAATGATACTTCCATTTGCACGACTCCGTCCTTGAGTTCTCAAGTCTAATGTATCGAAGGATACCCGAGTCAAATTCCATTATACTATATACCACTTAGAAATATAGTTGCCCTCGTGCAAAATCTGCGCCAACCAGCGTCTATCCCAAACCGACTATTCCGAGGTGATTCTGTCGAATCATAACTCAATATTCGCTTGCTCCATTTTTTACTCTTTCCAACTCAATCAATTTGCACCAACCGACTTGTATTCGTTATCCGAGTCCGTTCAGGCAATTCCAATAGATGTCCAACCAAAATATTTCCAATGCCTTGCTTAACACATTTGATCCCATATACCACTTCGAATCAATTCGCTACTCATATTACGTTTTCTTACACGAATCCAAAAATCCGTTCGAACCATCCCTTGGGTGTGATCATGCCATTCCCCATCTTAAGTCTGACACAAAAACTTAGCCAATTCTTTAACCATCAATCTCGTTAGGCAACTCGTGCTATGTTCCATTCTCGATGCTTCCAATATTTCCCAAACCGTCCGATACTTTCACAGCACGAGCAATCGTGCAACGATTGTCTTCCAAATAGTCCAACCCAATACCCAGCGGTTCCACACGTTTATTGTACGAGCAACTCTTGCCAACTTATCTGATATTTCTCAAGCCAAACTCAAACTTGCTCAACCGATCCGCCACAGCCAAAATTCCAACTTCTATCCAACACAATCGCTTGACGAGCAACTCATGCAAGGATCTATTCTCATCGAATGTTTCTACTCAAAACATGCCGCGTAACCAAATCTCGTTAGCCAACCAACTGATCCATTGAGGCAATCAGAATCTCCCAAATGATAAGCCAAGCCAACCCAACGAAAAGCCCACACTTGTTGCACAAATGCAACAACGCCAACCAACTTGCTGCACGAATGCAATAACGCCTAACGAGGCTAAGCGATCCTACGAAAACCAACCAAGGCAACCCAACACAGAATAACATGCAGCCAAAACCAGCAATAAATAGACTTATTGCATGAAACATCCGATGCGGCACTGAGTAGAGTCAAGAGCTAAACGACACGTGGAAGCTATTTAGAGTTTGTGATGAAGCGAAGGACCAAGTCCGAAAAAATGAACCGGGCGCTCTGATACCAATCTGTCACGCCCCAAACTCCCGCAAGCCTAATAGTCCCCACTGAACGTGAAATCACCACGTTGCAGCTCTCCCGCGGGACAATCGTTCTATTCGGGACGTGATACCGTACGAGCCTAGAGTTGCGCTCGTACAAGGCGATGTTGTTAAACACGAAAGTTATCATCGAAACAGCCAAGTTACAGCGGAAGCCAATTGTGTACCAAGCACACATCAGAGTATAAGCAGCGAAGCTCACGATAGGGTCCAAATGAGATGCCCCGAGTTAATGCCACAAAGGCGATGCCACGGAGACGATAAAATAACTCTTGCTCTTTCTCTAGCCCACAAAGGTACTTACAGTTCATACATCTTGTCCCGTATATCCAAGCAGCGCCACTACGCCTGTGTACCTGAAATATTGCCCACAAACGTGGGTCAGTACACAACCGTACTGGTGAGCGGGGTAACCCACTCGTCTAAGCCGACACGAAGTAAAATAATGAATGCACACAGTTAAATGGTGATCTTTCTAGTTGAATCCTAGATTCGTTTCATGGCATATGGATGACATGTTAAGGAAAGCAGTAAAGCAGTTTAAGCATGCAAGCATTCATTCTCAAACCAAACGACAAGCAGTTTATATATAGCCGACCCGTCTAACTCAATATCATCGCTTGCACGATAACATATCGAACCATCAGTCTCGCCTCAATATCCATTCTCAACCAAAGTTTATATCCTAATCTCGAGTGCACACTCTTGCCGAGGCAAGGTGGCCGTGCCTACACGAAAGCCAAACCAACAAAAGAAAAGCAAGCCAACTCTTATCTATATGAAGTCACTGGCAGAGCCATACAGGACATATCTCAAGCATTACGGCGCGCCCTATCAGCCCGGGTAGCAAGCCCCGCTGGAGGTCCCGCAATGCATCGCGACTGAACGCGAATCAAATGTTTCCCTCCGGATCGAAACGGCTCCAGTGCCCCGGATAAAAACCGTTTCGGGGAAAGTGCCAAACCTTTGCACAAGTTGTCCGTGACATGCAGACACACGTAGGTATGACGAGAGGATCGAACATTCTCGCCCCACCAAGCGATCCTAGACTCGTTCCATCGATAAGCCCAACCGAAGTATCCATAACCATTCTTCCAACATGTTCTTCCAAGAAGTCCAAATCTCGACCTTAATATATATAGCCCAAGGCACCAAAATATCCAGTGTTTCACATTGCCGCTTTACAGCAATGTATTCTGAAATGGTGCAACGCCCATGCTCAAGGCAATCCCATGGCACAATGCCGTCTCAGTGGCACAATGCCCCATTCGTGGCACAATGCCCCATCAAGCGGCACCATACCTCGCTGATGCAGTTGTTCGATTTTGAACCACAACTGCTCGCTTTGCAAGACAAAGCGACCCAGTGATACTCGTGCACGGATGCACGCTCGCTCGCCCAAATTCCCGATATTCCCATATTTCCAATTGCCTCAAAGTATCCTTCCAACTCGTATATTTCCAACCGTCCAAGCATAATCCCAAGTATCCAACCGATCGCCTCAAACGTATAACCCAACTATCGCATCCAACTATCCAACGCGTAAATCATTTCAAGCTACAATCCTACCAAGCCAATGACGCACACTCTATGCACGCCTCAGTGTAGTGCTTCTCGATGTTTCAGCCCAAGTGTACAAGCCTTTACGTGTTTTCCATATTATTAGGCATGAAGGAGTAGAGGAGAAGGGAAAGAGCCCACTCACAATGTTCGAATCCGTTAGGCATCCTGTCATGCCGATACGGCCAATCCCTTGAACCCGTGGTCCGATGCAAGCGTGATCTACTCAACTGGTATGACCGTACGAGCAGGCCGTGCTCTCCAAATCATCCGACCGATCGGACTAAGAAAGACGGCATTATCGTTTCCATCCAGCTATTCAGTACTGTTCTGAACGAACACCTGATTTCCATCGATCCCGCTAGCCATCTGCACATTGAAACCAACTCGATTAATCCTTCTTCCCGAAATCCGACATTTCAAATGTAACCAGCATTTGATTTATTCAGTCCGACTCAGCGTAACGCTCCGAGCGGTTGCGGGGCGTTACAGGTTTCGTCCCACATGAAGGATACACCTTCTTCATGAGATGCGAAAAGGGCTGACATCTTCCCGAGAGGTTGGATATGAACCTCCGGATATAAGCCAGACAGCCTTGAAATCCCCGGAGTTCCCTCAGATTGCGGGGCGGTCGCATTTCTACGATGGCCTGGACTTTGTCAGGGTCCACCTGGATGCCTTTGGCGGTGATGACAAATCCCAGAAATTTGCCACTAGATACACCCAGGAAGGACTTCGTAGGGTTCATCTTGAGTTGATGTTGGCGCATTAACTCAAATACCGTCCTCAAGTCTTGAATGTGATCATCCTTGAGGCGGCTCTTGACGGCTATGTCGTCCACGTAATATTCTACTGTTTTGCGTAAATGTTCATGGAATATGCTGCTCATAGCCCGTTGGTATGTAGCCCCGGCGTTCTTCAATCCGAAGGGCATGATCGTATAGCAATATACTCCCAATGGGGTGCGAAAGGCAGTATGCTTCTCGTCTTCAATATGCATCTTGATCTGATTGTATCCCGAGAACCCGTTTATTATCATCTGGAACTCCGTTCCTGGTCGTATTTACATCGGTCGGCTGCCCGTTGCGCCGAAGGTTGATGACCAAAGGTGGAGGCTTTTGGTTCAGAGTGACCGTTGGAGAGTCACTTCCTTTTTCTGAGTTGGATCTGTTCAGGTGAATAGCCATAGGCTCTATGGCTTTTGGACGAGTGGTTCGTCCTTTCACTCTAATTGACAGCGGTAGTGCGGCGGTGGGTTTTCCTGGCTCCCGGACGAGTGCTTCGTCCTTCGCCTTGCCTGGCACTTCTTCCGTGTGGTCTTGGGAGTACAACACGACATCGGAATGGTAGGATTCTATTCCTTTAAACGGGTTTAGGTCAGACACCTCCGTTTGTATGGTTTCTTGTGCGTCTACATATTTAAGGCATTGATGTAGAGTTGAAGGAACGATGTTGTGGTCGTGGATCCACGGTCTTCCCAGCAAAATGTTGTAGGACACCTCTGAATCGATGACGTAATATGTGGCCACCGATCTGAGGTTGCCGATCTGGATTCTCAAGCGGATCTTCCCTAATGGCTTACTTCTTCCAGCGTTGAAACCCACGATTGTAGTGGTAGTGTAAGCCAGTTCGCTGGTAGGAATTCTTAGCGGCCTGAGCAGACTGTGAGGGATGATGCTGATCGACGACCCCGGATCTATGTGAATCCGGTCGACCTCCATGGAACCGACATACCCGGTGTAATAGAGGGGCCTGTTATGCCTGTTATGTTTTAACAGCATATCGTCTTTAGTGAAAGTGATATTTGGGACCACCTCCATCACGCTGTGGCATTGAGGACACTCCACTGGCTCCTCGTCGGGGGACTTGAGCTGGGTCAAGTATACCTCCGCCTACATTAGTGCTTCACTCAGGGCTAGACGAGTGTCTGGGGAGAGCCTGAGTAGCTCAAAGATGGAGAGCCTGGCTGGCGTATTGGCTAGTTGGGCCAGGATGCCAAATTCGTACGGCTTCTCTAAACCCTTGCTTGGAATGTTTTTTACAGGTTTATCAAAGCGTACTTCTCTCTGCTTCCCCTTTTCCGTCGGAGTAGGTTTTGCAGGGCTGATGTTTTGTATGGCGGGACCTTGCTCTGAAGGTTTGGCGGCTGGAGCGTCAGCCGGTGCGCCTTCCTGACCTGCTCCGTTGTCGTTGAGGTAGGCCTTCCCTGAACGGGTTGCAGCAAGTACCTCGTCTTCATCTGATGAAGAAGTTGCGATCATATGGCATGGTTTGTTCTTGGAGCTTCTTTTAGACGTAGCTTTAGTAGCTTTAGTCTCTTCTTCGAGCTCTGACACCAAATCCGGATAGACCCACATAATCTCGCCCTGACGGATGGTCAAGGGTACCAGCTCATGATTTTGATCCCTAGTTGGAGGGAGATTGACGATTTCCATCGTAGCTCGGGAAATGGGCGTGACACCGTTCATGACTTCTTGGGAAGACAGATTGCCGAACCGTAGAGAGATCATGTTGGCCGTGACCGTCTTCTCGGTGTTGTGCAGAGTGATGGCCTTAGCATCGATCAACCCCTGGATCTTCCTTTTCAGTACGTAACACACCTTTGTTGGGTGGTGTACGTATCTGTGAAAGATGCAGTATTTGGGGTCGTCAGTGCTGCCGACTTCTTGGGGCCGCCTTAGCTCCGGAAGAGTAATTTTGCCGCTTTTGATGAGACACTCGAATATACTAGGGATATCGTCGTCGTCAAAGGAGTAGACTTCGACGGGTCTGGAAGTCCCGGGCTTCGTCTGCGTGGTTGTCGCCGCCTTTTGTCTGGATGTATTGACCGTCAGAGCTTCTTTTCCCTTGGAGCTGCGAGGATGGTCGCTGCTGGGAGATGACCTTTTGCCTCTATCGGAGGCGGAGATCATGATGCCATTGTCGCGTGCCTTGCGACTGTTGTCTTCGGCGGCCACTGCCGAGACGATTAACGAAGGCCACTCATGGAACTGATATGGTCCCGTAAACACCGAGACTATGGAAAGGAGGTTCTTCCTGCAAATGTCTACTAACGCCGAGTCCGGAACTCCTGGAGGCATTTGTAAGGTGGCCTGACAAAAACGTTCGACGAAGGTGCGAACGTCCTCCTTTTCCCTTTGTTTGACTTCGATGAGAGAGGACATAGACATGTCCATCCCACCCTCGTAGAATCGCGTAAAGAATAAAGCTTTGAAGTCTTCGAAGGAAGTAATGCAGTTGTCCGCCAAGCTACGGTACCACTGATAGGCTACTCCTGAGAGGCAGCCTTTGAACACCCGAGTGAGGAGGGCGTCGTTCCCTTGTAGCAACACCGTCATCATACTGAAATAGTTCATGTATTGACTTGGTGATGTTTTTCCTTCGAACAGAGCCATAGTCTGAGGTTTGTATTTCGGAGGAAAAGGGACTTCTTCCCAGGTAGCTGGGTAAGGTTGGTTGATTCCCAGTTTCTTGAGCTGATCTTTGTGCTTCAAGGCGTCAAACTGGGCTTTCAACTCCCGTACTGCCTGCATCGGATTTTCAGTTGAAAGCGAGGCTTCGGTATAGTGTGGAGTCGGTTGTATTGTGACTCCAATGGGAGGTAATATATTCACCGAGTGAGGAAGCGGAGGAGCTGCCGACTCTTGATCTAGAGCGGGCTCTTGGCTTGGGTTGGATGGTGGCAAGTCCACCCCCACACGTATCTGAGTTGGCAGGACCGACGCTTGAGCCATGGCAGTTGCGTGCTGAGTTAGCATCATCTGGTGCATGTTCTCCATTACTGATTGCATTTGTTTCAGAGAGGTCTCCAGCACATTGATGCGTTGTTCCGCGTTTCCTGAGGGCGAAGCTTCCTCGCGTCCATCTTCAACAGCGTAAACTCCTATTTCCCTGGGTGTCACCGAAGGATTAGTATAGGTCGCTGCAGAAGTCGACTCTATACTCTCAGCATCTGATCTGGGAGATTGGCGACCCCCAGCGTTAGAATCAGATGAGTACGAAGTCGGTTGCTGTGATCTTGCACGGGTGTTTTGGAACACCCCAGCTTCAGTGTTCCTTAGGAGGTCTTCGAATCTCCTTCGGCTCGGAGGTCCAGAGGGATGACGTCTTGAGCTTGACCTTCTTCTAGGTATGCGTGAAGCCATGTTCACGGATGCATACGCGGGCTCTTCTTCCGGGAAAGACTGAGAGTAGCTCAGTCGGTCGAAAATTGACTGTTTTGCTTTAGAGCAGTAGCAGTCAATCATGATTTTATGACTATTACAATATTGCTCTCTAGGGGGCGTAATAGACATATTGGAAGGTCCCCTCTCCTTACGCTTCTGGATTAGGCATTCGCGTAGGTCAAGAGTAGCAATCTGAGCTTGCTTTACGTCGTGGGACTTCGCCTGGCGTAATTTGGAGATTTGCTCAGACTGGCGTAAAGCTGAAGAGGTCCTCAGTCGGCCATCGGCCTCTCACGTAATCCGGAGAGTAGGCAGATTATTCTCTTGCTGGCGTAAAGGCCGAGAAGCTGAGTATTCGCCTGCTTGCTTCCCCTCGCGGAGATCACAGCGCTCATCTGGTTTACCGTAGAGGTCAGATGTTGTTTTGCGCGTGGAGCGTAATCTATGCTTCCGATTTGGCGTCGAGGCACCATCGAAAGTTTTGTCTGTACCGCGCGTAGCAGAAGACTGATTCCTACACGTAGAGCGCAGTGGATACTTCTGGGTTAGCGCTGAGGCTTTGCCCGAAGTTTTGTCTGTACCGCGCGTAGCGGGAGACTGATTCCTACGCGTAAAGTGCAGTAGATACTTCTGGGTCAGCGTTGAGGCTTTGCCCAAAGTTTTGTCTGTACCGCGCACAGCGGGAGACTGATTTCTGCGCGTAAAGCGCAGTGGATACTTCTGGGTCAGCGCTGAGGCTTTGCCCGAAGTTTTGTCTGTACCGCGGGTAGCGGGAGACTGATTCCTACGCGTAAAGCGCAGTGGATACTTCTGGTTCAGCGCTGAGGCTTTGTCCGAAGTTTTGTCTGTACCGCGCGTAGCGGAAGACTGATTTCTGCACGTAAAGCACAGTAGATACTTCTGGGTCAGCGTTGAGGCTTTGCCCGAAGTTTTGTCTGTACCGCGCGTAGCGGGAGACTGATTTTTACGTGCAGGGCACGGAGGGAGCGATGCTACCACCTCATTGGTCGGAGAGATCGGAGATCGGAGAGATCGGAGAGTCTACAGGAACGGTAGAGGATGTCTTGGGCATCCACACTTTGTGCAGCTTCCTGTTGTCTTAGACGGAGAGAGAGTGAGAGCCACCCCCAGTCCGAAGCATGTCTTCATAGGCAGACTAGTCGAATTGGACGACCAGTGTCTTCTTCACGGATCCCACGGATACCGCATCGTGTTGAGCAATTGCTTCCTCGTCAGAAAAGAAAGATGTCCCCAGCAGAGTCGCCATCTTGTTTGTGGTTATTTAAACGAAAAGAATAGAAATGTATCCGATATGGGGGTTTACACGGAACCCGCCTTCTTTTGTTTACAAACAAACTTGTACAATGTAATCCTATACGAGGATGTGGGAGTACAATTTATTTAATCTGGGTATTGCTATAGGTGTCTGATCTGTCATGCCCTAATCTCCCGCAAGTTTGATAGTCCCCGCTGAACGTGAATCACCACGTTTACAGCTCTCCCGCAGGACCATCGTTCTCATCGGGACGTGATGCCGTACGAGCCTGGAGTTGCGCTCGTACAAGGCGATGTTGTCAAACACCAAATATTATCATTGAAACAACCAAGTTGCAGCGGAAGTCAAGTATTGTGTACCAAGCACACAATCAGAGTAAAACGCAGCGAAGCTCACGATAGGGTCAAATGAAATGCCTCATCGAAGACAAGGCCACGAAGGCGATGAAATACTCTTGCTCTTTTCTCTAGCCCACAAAGGTACTTACAGTTCATGCATCACGCCTTGTATATCCAAGCAGCGCCACTACGCTTGCGTACCTGAAATAATGCCCACAAACGTGGGTCAGTACACAACCGTACTGGTGAGCGGGGTAACCCACTCGCCTAAGCCGACACTAAGTAAAATAGTGAATGCACACAGTTATATGGTGATCTTTCTAGTTGAATCCTAGATTTATTTCATGGCATAGGGATGACATGTTAAGAAAAGCTGTAAAATAGTCTAAGCATGCAAACATTCAACTCAAACAAATCGACAAGCAAATATATAAATCCAACCCGAAGGAAACTAACATGCAAACCGTCCTGCTCAAGTCCAAGCAACACGATAACATGTCGAACCATCAACCAAGCCTCAATATCCATCCTCAACCAATATTACAATCCAAATCTCACAGTGCACACTCTTGCCGAGGCAAGGTGGCCGCGCCTACACGAAAGCTAAACCAACAAAAGAAAAGCAAGCCAACACTATACTATATGAAGTCACTGGCCAAGCCATAAAGGACTTTGATCGAACTGATCAAATACGGTTCTCCTCGAAACAGCGCTAAGTAGCTAACCCACCTGGATCGATTCCAACCGCTGGCACCGCGCCCAAGACGCGTTACCCAAATTGTCTTCTCCATGGCCGAACGGTCCCGGTGCCCCGGAGTACCCGTTCGAGGAGACCAAACCCTGTGCAATACAGGTTGTCCGTGACATGCAGACACCAAGTAGGTATGACGAGAGGATCGAACATTCTCGCCCCACCAAGCGATCCTAGACTCGTTCCACCAATAATCCAACCAACACATCCATAACCATTCTTCCAACATATAGCCCAAGGCACCATTCACAAGTTATTCCCATAGGCACAATGCCTCTTCTCAACACAATATTCTCAATTGTGCAACACCCTTCTCAAACTATCCCATGGCACAATGCCCCAAAAGAGGCACAATGCCCGCGCCGATGCAGTTGTTCGGTTTCGAACCACAACTGCTCGCTTTGCAAGACAAAGCGACCAAGTGATACTCGTACACGGATGCACGCTCGCTCGCCCAAATTCCTGATATTCCCATAGCATCAATCCAACTGTCCAAACATAATCCAAATCAACCAACCAACTGCCTCAAATAGTGTATCATCCAACTCTAGATCCAACTATCCAACGCATAAATTATATCAAGCCACAATCCTACCAAGCCAATGGCGTACACTCTATGCACGCCTCAGTGTAGTGATTCTCAATATTTTAATCCAAGTGTTCAAGCCTTTACATATTTTCCATATTATTAGGCATAAAGGAGTAGAGGAGAAGGAAAAGGGCTCACTCACAATGATTGATCCCGTTAGGCATCCTGTCCTGCCGATACGGCCAATCCCTTGAACCCGTGGTCCGATGCAAGCGCGATCTACTCAACTGGTATGACCGTGCGAGCAGGCCGTGCTCTACAAATCATCCGACCGATCGGACTAAGGAAGATGGCATTATCATTCCAACTCAGCTATCTCAGTACTGCTCTGAACGAACACCTGATTTCCATCGAACCCGCTAGCCATCTGCACATGAAACAACTCAATCAATACTTCTTCCCAAAATCTAACAAATCAAATGGAAACAGCATTTGTTCATTCAATCCGACTCAACGTAACACACCGTGCGGTGGCGGGCGTTACATGATCTGTGGTCGATCACTTTAGCCCTTGGATCACACGATGTTGAAGAAGTGCTGTAGGAGACAGGAAGCAGCTTCGAAGGTTGCAGAAGAGGGTGGATGCACGATGCCGAAGTCGTCGATCCCTACTCTTTGCCTGAGCTCCGGGTGCTCTCTCTCTCTCTCTCTCTCTTTACCAATTCTCTGACCTGGTTCGATCTTTCAAATTGTCGACCTTGTTCCCCATTGATAGGGGTCTCTATTTATAGAGTTTTGGTGACAGTGACCACTCCATCGGTGTAACAACCGAGGAGTGGAAAGTACAGCACCCTTTTACACAACGGTTAAAGTAACCAATGCCTACGTATAGATGATCTTTTGAATGAGCGTGTGACGCAGGTCCAACTAAGGGGACACAACGCGTACAATTGCTACTAAGATCACGGCGTAAAAGCCACGTAGGTAGGTATCCATTATGTAGCAGAGGTTGGCATAGAAGCCAAATGTCTGTCACCATGGCATAGAAGCCAAGTAGGCATAGAAGCCGAATAGGCATAGAAGCCGAACAGGCATAAAAGTCGAGTAGGCATAGAAGCCGAGCAGGCATAGAAGCCGAACAGGCATAGAAGCCGAGTGGTCGTAGAGACTGAATGGTCGTAGAGACTGAGTGGGCGTAGAAGCCGTATGAGCACAGATCCTGAATGGGCGTAGAAGCCGCTGCGTACTGTGCTAGAATGGGCGTAGAAGTCGCTGCGTACCGTGCTGATGTGGACGTCTTAGCCAGAATTACGGCTTTTGGAGATATAATCGAATCTTTTGCAAAGATTTGCCACCATCTTATGCATTAAATACGGAGGCGTGTTTTGAAGGTCTGCAGCCCTTCTGTGCACCCGTCGCAGAGACGTACCTTGAGAGAAACTGTCACCGCTCTGTGCAATTAGACGTGGAGATGTGCCTCGAGTCCCGTACGAGGTGCAGCTTTTGATATGGCAGGCGGTTTGCCTGCTGCGGAGCGTAAAACAGCTCATGTTTGCCTGTGTAAAACAGGGCGGCGTATTCCCTTGTACGCGAAAGAGCGGTTTATGCTGAGGGGACTCCAGTAAACGACGGTTTGGTGATGCTTTAACCAAATCCTCTGCATTAAATGCAGAGATCCTCCATCATACTGTGGGGCGCGTTCCGAGGGGTCTGCCATCATTTCCAGCCGTCGTCTGGGTAGCCGTGCAGCACTTTTTGTCAGGAGTCAGAGGTCAGATTCACTGCGTGACTTGACAGGTTCATTTCGGGGAAGACGAAGCGTTCCTCGTACGCATTAACGCTGCTTTGAGAGCGGTTGAGTTTTACGCCATGGAGGCGATGAAGAACTCTGTCTTACGCTGAAGCGGCCTGGACGTACTACACTTACGCGGATGGTCCTTTGAGCATACACTTCATGCTGTGTTTTAGCGAAAAAAGCTCTGTTGTACGCTTGATGGCTCTGAAGACCACTGTTTACGCTGCTCTGCATCAAGAGGCTGCGTAGCTCTTCCCAGCGTATTTTTCATGCTTCTACACCAGCGTGGTGAGATTATATGGGTTCATCCTGATCTGGTGTCAGAGATTGAGGAAGAGACTCAAGCTACTAAGGCTAAGTCTAAGAAGAACTCAAGACATAAACCATGCTATATGGTTGCAATATCCCCGACATCAGAAGAAGAGGCTTTGGCTACCGGAACCCGTTCAGGAAAAGCCTACCTCAAGGACTATGAGAAAGTTGCAACGGCAGATACTTCAGCTGCCAAACTTCCAGATCCTGAACCTGTCATACCAGAGGCAAGTCCTTCTAGACCAACTTCGGCAGACAAGGGCAAGCAAAAAGAAGTGCGTTTTGATAAACCTTTGAAGAATATTCAAAACAAAGGTTTGGAGAAACCATATAACTTCGACATCCTGGCCCAGTTGGCTAATACACCGGCCAGATCGTCCATTTTTGAGCTCCTAAGGCTGTCCAAAGACACCCGTCAAGCCTTGAGTGAAGCTTTAATGCAGGCGGATGTATGCTTGACTCGGCTTAAGTTCCCCGACAAAGAGCCTGTGGCATGTCCTCAATGCCATAGTGTGATGGAAGTGGTCCCTAACATCACTTTCACTCAAGAAGACATGTTGTTGAAACATAACAGGCATGACAGACCCCTCTATTACACTGGATACGTCGGTTCCATGGAGGTAGACTGGATTCACATAGATCTGGGATCGTCGATCAGCATTATCCCTCATAGTCTGCTCAGACAGCTGAGGATTCCTACAAGCGAACTGGCTTACACCACCACTACAATCGTGGGCTTCAACGCCAGGAAAAGTAAGCCGTTGGGGAAGATTCGGCTGAGGATCCAGATAGGAGATCTTATATCAGTGCTTATATGCTATGTCATTGATTCAGAGGTATCCTACAACATTCTGCTGGGCAGACCATGGATCCACGATCACAATATTGTTCCTTCGACTCTACATCAATGCTTCAAATATGTGGATGCCCAAGGAACAGTAAAAATGGAGTTTGCTGACCTTAACCCGTTCAAGGGAGTAGAGTCATACTATTCGGACGCCATGTTGTACACCCAAGACTACATGAAAGAGGTATCAGGCAAGATGGAGGAGGAATCCCATCGGGAGCCAGGAGAACCATCTACAGAGCAACCCCTATCGATCCAGGTGAAAGGGCGGACTCCCCGTCCGAAAGTCATGGAACCCATGACTATCCACTTGAACAAAACCAAATCAGGAGGAGGAAGTGATCCCCTAGAGATTACTTTGAACCAGAAGCCTCCACCTTTGGTCATCAACCTCCGGCGCAACAAGCAGCCAACTGATGTAAATACAACCGAAAACGTGGTTTTTGACGATAATAAAGATTCTATTTTCCAGTATACTGACGCTCAATTTCCAAATCAGGAATCCTCCCCCCATAACGATATGGAACCTATAGCACAAAAATTCTTGGAAGCTGTAGATTCCTATCATCTGTATGTGTGGGAAGTAGCATCAACATCTAATGTCATCACGATATATGGGCCACATGAAGATTCTATCTTTATTATCCCGCCTACTCACAGCAATCAGCATCCAATAGTCTTCGGTCGCATGCGCAACAGACCGATTGTACAAGAAGATTCTCACAAGTCCGATGCTGGAAAAATACAGGTTCACAGATATAGCCCCCAAGCTTTGAAGATTATGCAAAGTATGGATTATGATCTGAAGTCAGAACCAGGCCTCAACTATGGGAAAGGCAGACGAATACCTTTGCATGGTGATCCCTACTATCAACGAACTCGTTTTGGGTTAGGGTATACTACGTTTCTTGCAACTTCTGAGTCAAATGAGGATACCTTTTTCTCTTCTCAAGATGACTCGTCGTCCTCCAGCTCATATGCTGATCTCGAACGGATATTATCAGTAAATATGGTGTTGACAGATTCTCTCAAAATAGAGGAACAAGAATCTGAACCATTCAAAGATGAATCATGGGCTCAGCAAATGGATACACAATGGGAACACCGGTTTGAGCAGAGAGAACCGCCCACTGAAGATAAAGTTATCCAAATCGATGTTGGGGATGAACTTTCACCAAAGCCGATATTTATCAGTAATAATCTTTCCGAAGAAGAAAGGGAAAAAATAATCCAGCTGATAAAAGAATATATCGACGTCTTTGCATGGAATTATGAGGATATGCCAGGCCTTGATCCAAAAGTGGCTACCCATAAGCTTAATATATTGCCCAATTTGAAGCCGGTAAAGCAACTGCAACGCCGGTTTTGTCCGGATATGATGGATGCCATCGAAGCTGAAATCAAGAAATTGATAGCCTGTGGGTTCATCCGGGAAGAACAACATCCTGACTGGGTCGCCAATGTTATCCCGGTTATGAAAAAAATAAGAAAGTGCGTGTTTGCATCGATTTTTAAGATCTAAATACGGCCTGCCCTAAAGATGAGTTCCCTCTTTCCATTACAGACGTCATGATCGATTATACATGCAGTTTTGAGCGCATGTCTTTTATGGACGGATTCTCAGGATATAATCAGATTAAGATGAATCCTGAAGATGAGAAGCATACTGCCTTCCGGACACCTCTGGGGGTATATTGCTACACAGTCATGCCCTTCGGACTGAAGAATGCCGGGGCTACATATCAGCGAGCTATGAGTAACATATTCCATGAGCACTTACACAAAACAGTGGAATGTTACGTAGACGATATTGCTGTCAAAAGTCGCCTTAAGGGTACTCACATCCAAGACTTGAAGACAGTGTTCGAGTTGATGCACCAACATCAACTCAAAATGAACCCTACAAAGTCCTTTCTCGGTGTATCCAGTGGCAAATTCCTGGTATTTGTCATTACCGCTAAAGGCATTCGTGTGGACCCTGATAAAGTGAAGGCTATCTTAGAAATGCGACCACCCCATAATCTGAGGGAACTCAGGGGATTTCAAGATCGTCTGGCCTATATCAGGAGATTCATATCCAACCTCTCAGGGAGATGTCAACCTTTTTCTTGCCTCATGAAGAAAGGTGTGTCCTTCGTATAGGAGGAAGCATGTCAGCAAGTGTTTAATGATATCAAACGCTACCTCACTAATCCTCTAGTTCTGGTGTCTCCTGTTATAGGAAGACCATTTTTGCTGTATGTTCGAGCAATGGATCATTCTTTGGGAGCTCTTCTCGCACAGAAGAACAACGAAGGTCATGAACAGGCTATCTACTATTTAAGCAGGATGATGGTCGGAGCTGAACACCGGTACAATCCAGTAGAAAAAGAATGCTTGGCCCTAATGTTCTCCATTCATAAGATGCGACATTATATCACAGGCCAAACTATTCATATCATCTCCAGGATCAATCCTCTTCGGGTATTGATGAACAAGCCGAGTGTTCTCAATTCCCGACTCGCGACTTGGGCGATGTTACTAACACCGTATGACATGGTGTATGTCCCTCAGAAGTCCATAAAAGGTCAGGCCTTGGCTGATTTCTTAGCTGTTTATCCAATCCCAGAAACCTCTAAACTATACGAGGACATTCCTAACGAAGTTGCAGAATATAATTTTGCAATAGAAAGTATTACATGGCAGCTATTCTTCGATGGTGCCTCCAGGACTGGTCCCAGGGGAAACATGGTTTCATGAGTAGGAATTGTCCTGGTCACTCCTGATAAACTCGTCATTTATCGAGCATATTCTCTTAACGAACCCTGCTCTAATAATGTAGCAGAGTATAACGCTCTACTAATCGGGCTCCAAGTCGCTAAAGAATTAGATGTGGAATACCTGAAAGCTTTTGGTGATTCTCTGCTGATCGTCAATCAGGTCAGAGGAATATATGAAGTCCGCAATCCAGACCTCATTCCTTATCACCAAGCAACGATCGAGATTGCAATATCTTTCAAAGGATTCTTCCTAGAGCACGTGCCCCGATCTCAAAATTTGGAAGCTGATGCTCTGGCCAGTCTAGCTGCAGATCTAGCTATTCCTATAAGGAGGCAGAATTCAGTGATTCTTCTCAACAGAGTTTTGTTCTGTGTGAAAAATAATTTTCACATAGAACGCAGCTACGCTATAAACACGGTTCCTCCTGAGAGACTGGAGAAGTCCCTTTATAGATTTCGTGGCATACAGAATCTTACCAGAGGATCCTAAAGAAGCAGCGTCTATCAAAAGACGATCATTACGCTTTTATTTTGATACCTCTTCACAAAGTCTATATCGCCGAACATACGATGGACTACTGTTACGATGTCTCTCCGATAATAATGCGAAGCGGATTATCTGTGAAGCTCACGACGGTATATGTGGAGCACATCAACCTGGTCCTAAGTTACAGGATCGTATCAGGAGGATGGGATACTATTGGCCTACTATGATCGCAGATGCAGTAAAATATGCAAGACAATACAAAGCCTGTCAAGTTCATGCGGATTTTATACATCAGCCTTCTGAATATCTACATCCTACCATTGCATCATGGCCTTTTGAAGCATGGGGTATGGATATCATTGGTCCTATTCACCCATCTTCTTCTAGAGTACATCGGTTCATATTGGCTATCATGGACTACTTCTCTAAATGGGCGGAGGCAATCCCCCTAGCTGAAGTAAAGACATCCAACGTGATCAGCTTTATCAAGCACCATGTCATTTATCGCTTTAGGATACCCCGAAGGATAATCCATGACAATGGGCCTCAATTCATCAGCCAAGCGTTTCACCGATTTTACGATAACAATCGGATACAAAATATTGCCTCTACGGCATACAATCCGGCTGCTAATGGTTTGGCGAAAGCCTTCAACAAAACCATCATCAAACTCTTAAAAAAGTTTGTTTCTTCGAACAAAAAAGATTGGAATGAGAAGCTGGGAGAATTCCTCTGGACATACCGCATAACGGTACGAACACCGACGGATTGTACCCCATTCTCATTAGTCTACGGGTGTGAAGCAGTTCTCCCCATTGAAATCCAGATCCCATCACTCAGAATAGCAGTGGCTAATGAGTTGACTCAGGAAAATAATGATCGACTACGGCTTCAAGAGCTAGAAGGAGACGAGAAACGCCTTCAAGCTCAGCAGCGTATTGTATTCTACTAGGCACGCATTTCCAGAGCTTTTAATCGAAAAGTGAAGAAGAGAGTGTTCAAAGTTGGCGAGCTAGTTCTAGCTGTAAGGAGGCCAATGATTATTACACACAAGAGTAAGGGTAATTTCTAGCCCAAATGGGAGGGCCCTTATGTGATTGAAACGGCATTTTTAAACGGCGCTTACAGATTAGCAAAGCCAAATGGAGATCTGATAATGGCTCCTATCAACAGCAAATTCCTGAAGAGGTACTACGCTTAATCTCCCTTGCTTAAAACGGAGTATGGTGAAGATCTCATTCTGACGATAATACATACAAAGACTGGTTGGAGCATATTCTATCATGTCCATATAACCTCTGAACAGATATATTTAACTAATTTGGAACTTCAAAACCTATCACGTCCATATTACCTCTGATAGTGTTTTGTACAAAAATTTAGTTGGATCATATTCTATCATGTCCATATAACCTCTGAATAGATATATCCAGTTGAACCTTACCGAAAGTATATCACATCCATATTACCTCTGATATCACTTTCACCCTAGCCTATCATTTATATTCAAAAATGATGGGTCCACAAAGTCAGATAAAGTCTCTTTATTATCTCCGGGAAAGAGCAAATTACATATAAAAGCAAAAAGTACATCATTGGGGAGGAGCAGTCAAATCATGAATCTGCTGCGCCAAGAAGGCCATCCTCTCATTCCTGGAGTCCAAGATGTTCGTGCGAGCCCGTTCCAGTCGTGCCTCATCATCACTCAGGAGGGATAGCTGGGACCGAGCATGTATATAATCGGCACGAATGATACCCACATGTGCCAAGTTCCGCTGAGCTGTATCCATTCGGCCCTTCAACTTATCCCGAGCTGCTAATGACTGGAGAGCCCACTCCTTTGCCTGAGCGAGTTTAACTTATAATTTATGGACCCTCGCTTTATTTCCCTTATGGTCGGCCTCGCACTGGGTTAGCTGAGGAATAATCTCCTCCAAGACGGTCCGCTCTTTATCCATCTCCTGCTGTTGTGCCTAAATAGATTTGTCCAAGCATTCTATCTGTTCAGAAAGCTTCACAGTCAAGGAGTCATACTCGGCCCGAATCATATCATCGATGTTGCCTCGATATAGTTGCAAATATTCGTTAATGGGTTATTCTAAACCATTAACTATTTGCTCCAGTGCATCAGCTCGTCCAGCGTCATCGAAATTTCTGAGTGGCGCTATCGCAAGCTGAGAGGACGCCAGCAGATTATCAAAGCTCATGTTCTTCTCCAATACCATGGAAATCAACTCCTTCAAACTGCGGTAGAATAGGCTGGTATATTGTTCAATCAGCATATCGAAGACCGGATGTGCGCTAGGAGTGGCTGCAATACCGAGAAATCTCCTTCCAGGAATGATCGTGGAGGATGGTGCCATGGTCGTTGCCTCTACAGAGGGTGCTATAAAAGAATGAACACCAGCAACGGTTGAAGTTGCTGGCGTACTCAACGAAGGAGGCACAGTCGTGATGATGGACTCATCCTTCTCTGAAGATATCTGGACTGCCGTTGGCGAGACAACACTCGATAACATTGTAGACGAAGGATCGGCAGCTTCAAGGCATGCCTCTTCAATATCAAATATCATCGTTTCATCGACAGTATCTGCAATAAAGTCATAGGTTGCATCAACTCTGCCCTCCTTCAAGATGTCTTCACCTGAAGAAGACAAGAGAAAGTTAATATCAATTTGATGTTAATTTTCCTTAAAAAGGCATAAAGACAATATTTATCCATGGCCGATGGTATATATGTCGCGTCCGCAGCCTGAATAGCTAAATCATCTCTTAATGATGCTAGACAAGCTATCATACCTGGAGAAGGGGGTGCACCAACTGACACTGGCGGGTAGTCTTCCCAGTCTTCACCAAGATCCACTCGAGGCTCATCGGGTGGAATCTCGCTAGAAATACTTACAGACGAAGTAGAGGTTACTCCCATTATTGGTCTGGATAAAGGTATATAGAATCTTATTATGCTCGGCCACGAAGGCGATCTCGTAGCGCTACCAGAAGCAGTAGTAGCAGCGATCTCGAGCAAAGAATCTCCAATACTGCCAACCGGAACTATGGAGGTTCCCTCTCTAAAAGACGAAGGACCTCTAATCAAAGAATCATCTCCAACAGGGGAAACGACAGACTCGCTCCTAGAAGCCCCCTGGTGGAAGCCCTTTTCGGACCTCTGGCAATCTTCTTCTTGCGAGAGGAAGGCTCTTTCTGAGTGAAAGCCTTCCGTTTATGGGGGATAATGAGAGGCTCAGCTGGCGGAGCTATTATGCCTCTCGGTATTGTCGTCAAGAACTCGTCTGCCCTGGCGGTGTCCTCATTCTCGTCCGAGGAAACAGACGGAACCTCCTCCCTTGCAGTAGACCTGTGGGAGGGCATCCTAAAACTTCCATGCACATCAAAATAGCGATGGAAGCTATTGATGGACGCATAGAACTGCGCGTACGAGTGCAGGATGCGCAACTCCATAGAGAGAGAAGTCGCGGGCACAGCAAAAGTTGTACCAGTACAGCCCGTGATGAAGTACCGCCATCCTCTGGCTCCATCGATAAGTCTACCTTTGGACTTAAAGCTGGTAATGGCATTCCCCACATGCAATTGGTCATACCCAAACTGCCTGGCGAACCATCTGGGCAAATAAGGCTCCAGGTAGCAGTGGTCATCGCTTCTGTACAACAAATGGGAAGGTCTAATACAGACCAACCAATAGAAGGCTTTAGAAGAAAGAATGGTCCTCCCATGGCCCCCATCCTTAAGTTTCTTCCCCTATTGATTGATATGCACAGGGGGACGATACAGAAGAGCTTCCAGCTGTGGGCAACATTTAACGCCCGCCGGCAATCTATGACGGTCGTCACGTTCCAAGAGAAATTCTTGTAATTCAATAAGAAGTTATTTCCCGAACCGCTGGCAGGACCGGAAGACATTACCCTGGTGTTGTGAAGAATTAACCATCCCATCAAGTATAGGAATAATAATTCCACTCGGGGAAAGCTTTCACGTTGCGTATCATCAGCTAGCAGCCCATCAGTAAGGGCCCTCAGGCCTGCTTGTATTCTACATACCATAGCAAGAAGCCGGCCCAGTCTTACTCCGAATACCAAATGCACTGCAGGCCATAAGGTGTTACGATGGATGCAATCTGCAGACGCGATGCCAGGCACTATCCAGCGGCGAAGCCAGACGGAGAGGAAGCCAGCCAATTGAGCTTCCTTTGACACAGGCTTACGATAATGCCTCATATAACTGAAGGCTTTTGTGCCTGCAGGGTAATCCTCTATCTCCTCGCCAAAAATATGATCTGGAGCCCCTGCGTCTTTAATAAGGTCATCGACCGTGTCAGCACTGAGCATGCTCAAGAGGTTCAAGGGCCTATCTCGGCTATCTACCACCTTGTCCGGCTTAATATTTCTGGCCTGGTGGAAGAAGAGATAAGTTGTCCACTTGTTGATGTGAGCCAAGTCAGAAGGCTCCTTGTAGAAAGTGGTATAGGTGAGATAGTGGCACATCAGCTGTTGATATACTGCCATAGCCCGAGAGTTTGTATCCCTCAACTCCATGTTTGTAGGGACATACTCTTCATAAGGAGCGTCCCCCATCGGCAGCTTTGAAATCTCTGGCATCTCATGAAGGGCTAAGCCCAACTCACCCAGCGGAGTGGCAAAAGTCCCAGTGAGCGAGTTGTATCGCTCCATTAAGGCTAAAAACAAGTTAGGGTTCATAGGCAGCCCAACACTTGTGGCGCTCACAACCGCGAACAAGCTAATACTTTTCAGCTCCGTCTGGAAGTGCTTCAGGGCCCAGGCAGTCAAACTGGCCCATCGAAGATTCCCCGGGCTAAGCCATCTACTGGTCTGAGGGTTGACCCTGGGGTACATTCCTCCCTGCCCCATAAAATTATTGCAGAAGGTCAATATCTGAACCGGCTGGATCAGCGAAGTGTCCTCACTCGGGACACTACCCGGCATCAATCCCCTAAAGGGCATAACAGGGCCCGAAGGACGGCTCATATAGGCTCCCCGATCATATTCTTTGTTATATAAGATCTTCTCCGATCGGCCGTAAAGATCAGGAGTCAGGATCCATGCAATCTTCCTAGGATGTGTGGCATGGAAAAACGCAGAGATAGGGAAATCCCTGAGCATCCTGGGCAGATACATGACCGTACCCTCAGCAGTAAACACCCAATCCTCCTTCTTGGGTTTGTCTGGGACTGTTTGTCGATAACGTCCCCGAACAAGAAGCCTGGCTTCTTATACTCCGTCCCGTCTATGTATGTCAGGGGCTCCCCACTGATCATACTTAGCAGCATGCGTTCTCCTTGGGACGAGATTAAGGTTCCCCTTTCTTCAGGATAATTGGCTCCAGAAATAGGGAATGTCACGTAGGACAAGTCCTCCAAATAGTTTGAGGTCAACATCCCGGCAGCAGAGCCCATAACTTCAGCCAAAGGAGAGATCTGCAAGTCCACTACAAAATACAAGAAAATCAGTCAGTTTCTATACTAGACAAAGGAGAGATCTGCAAGTCCACTCTTGCAGGTTACGACAAAGATTATCAGTCCGAGCTTTTACGCCAAGACTGCAAAAATTTGAGCTTTACGCTGGAATTCACTTCCAAAGCATAAAATTCAAGGTTGGCAATATACACCAAAATCTAACAATCTGAGCTTTTACACCAGATTGACAAAATTTGAATTTTTATGCCGGAAATTCATATCCAGTGCGTAAAATTCAAAGTTTGCAGTTCTACTCCAAATTTTGACAGTCTGAGTTTTTACGCCAGACTGTAAAAACATAGAGTTTTTACGCCGACACATTAGGAATGTGCACGCAATAATAAAATATCTCAGTACATCATCCTCGAAGAGGCTCTCAGTACAAAAGATGACCTTGTGCGTGCACGTACAACGTGTACGAAGGATTTTTTCCCCTGAAGTCTTTACCTGTAATATCCGGAGCATAGCTCGACGGCGGGGTGCTGCGTTCCGATCGAGGTTCGGTCAGCCTAATGGGAGTTGCTCGTGCTTGAGCAGTGGAGCGGAAGAGGAAGCGACCTTCTTTCCCTTAGCAGTGGAAGCCTATTTAGGTGCCATGGCGATTCTGAGTTCTCAAGAAAGAGACGAAGAAGAAGGGTTCTTGGAAAGCAAGGGTTTTGGGAAGACAGATAAAAGTTTTTCTCTCAGGACTTTGGACTATTTATAGAGTTTGGATAACTCTTCGAATCCCTAACCAAATCCGATATTTAATATTCGGTTATGATTTGGGACCACGTCAGCCTATTATTTAGGGAAGACGGACAGTCAGTGGATCCAGATTTTATGCGCAGAGCAGATCTATGATTTTATGCTAAGGAGCTTTTACGCTCGAGAAGCTACAAATTTACGCTTTTACGCTCAGAGGCTATAAATCTACGGTTTTACGCCCAGATGCTTTTACGCTCACGAGATTTTACGCTCAAGAGGCTACAAACCTACGATTTCACGCTCAGAGGCTACAAATCTATGATTTTACGCTCCGAAGCTTTTTACGCTCAGAGGCTACAAATCTACGATTCTACGCTCGAAAGCTACAAACGGCCAATTATAAGGGTTTACGCAGAAGATGCTCATTTTTGGCTATAAAACATTCCAAGTGCCTAAAAACACACAGAGTTCAGCATTGAAGATGACTCTTCTTCTTGGGTCATTTGGAAGTTCATCCAAAGTCCAGTCAGAATACTTTATAAAAAGTTCAAGTATGGCTTGGTCGACAGAAATTTCTCGCCTTTTTCAAGAGATTTTCGGGAAACCATTCTTGAAGATGATGGTCTGAACAAAAAATTCTTCGTATCAGAGAAGTGACGGTTCAGAAATTCTATGCGACTCCTCGTTCAAAACAGCATGACAGTTTGGATCTTCAAAGACGACTTAATGCTAAGAAGTTTTTTACGCGTCTTCAGTTATGCGTAAAAGATGGGACGAGATCAGATACTTTTTTTATCAGAGTCAGCGTAAAATTATTCAGACGTGCCAAAGCTGCACATATTCAGACTTCCTCACAGCAAATATGGCAAATCATTAGATGCGTAAAAGAAGACAATTTTATTAAATCATGATTACATATGATAGAAATCCAGTCTACAAAGGGTTTTTTATCTTCATGATTACATATGATGGAAATCCTTTTTCTACAAAGGGTTTCTCATTTTCATTTAAGATCACACCAAGAATCTGTTTTGCCAGATTCTCATATTGGTGTAGATCTTTTTCGTCTTCTACAGCAGTTAATCGGCTTCTGCGACCAATTAACAAGAAAATGATTAATGGCGGGAGGATACTAAATTGGGCATGTATCAATTTTGTAAGCCCACCCTCCATACGCCATGGCAGGCATGCACTAGAAATTGTGTTGGGGGTTCAGACCCAACTCAATACTGGAAGACAGGGCCAAGCTGTCTGCCTTCATCCAGCGCCATGATGGGAAAAAATACAGCTTACAAGCTGTGTGGCCAAATGAGACCATTCTTCTCTCCTGGACGAATCGCCATATAAAATTGCTGATTATCCCGAGCAAAGGAAGCTATGATATCCTTCCATGATCCATCATTGCAGAGGATATTTGCTCGAAGATGCCTCTTTTTACGGCTCCTTACATACTGGAAGAACATGATCTTCTTCTTCCTCAAGTCAACCCGACGAAGCTCGGCAACCATCTCTTTATGGTGAAGGAAGTATGGGAAAAACTGGTTAACCCATTCGCCTTTATATAGGCAGAGGAGAACACACCGAATCCCAACAAACTCCTAAAAATTTGCCGAGAAATCAGCCTCGCGGAACGAGTCAAACTTGACCGTTTTATGCTTCATTCAAAGTGTTTCAAATTATGAGGAATTTAAAAACTTTGAAGGGGGTCTTGTAGAAGCATAAAAAATACGCTGGAGAATCATACGCGTAAAATTCTCAACAGACAGGAAGCTCGCATAAAACAGAGCTCCAGTATTGGGTGGCATAAAACATAACTTCAGAGCCATTGGCGTACAGCAGAGCTTCAACACTATTGCAGCATAAAATATAGCTCCAAAATAACCCGCGTAATACAGTATTTCCAGACTGCTTCGGCGTCAAAAGGTTGTTACATCGCCACTTTGGCGTAAAACCTGTCTGCTTTTAATGCAACGAGAAGTTGTACGAGGAACTCTTCGTATTCTTTGAATGAACCTGTCAGATCAAGCAGTGAACCTGACTCCTGACAAAGAGTACTACATGGTGATCGAGGGGACGGCTGTAATAATGACTCTACACAGAACTCCAGACTGTCGTCTAGTGACATAACCCTTGATATAAGACGTCGTTTATGCATTCAAGGAATACGCTACCTATTCTACACAGGCAGATATGAGCTTTACGCTCAGGATGAGACAAAACAAACAGCCACGTCAAAAGCTATTTTTTTCGTACAGAACTCGAGGCACATCTCTGCAATTAATGTGCGAGATGGGGGCAGATCTCTGTATTTAATGCATGAGATTTGGTTCTACTTTTAATGACTGGGTGAGCTATAATTAGGGCTAATACGTCCATATCACCATCCCCGTACATTACGCCAACCATGCTATTTTTAGCTATAGGAGCACGCTGTACGCTATCTCCTTGAAATACGCCGACCTGGCTATTTTTAACTATAGGAGTACGCCGTATGCTATCTCCTCGAAATATGCCAACTCAGGCTATATTTGCAAAGGTGCGTAACAAGGCTATCTGGCCCAGGATACGCTCAAAACCTCAGTCAAAGAAGGATAATTGGCTATTTTTACGTTGGTTACCTATCCATGCAGCATCAAGCTTTACGCAGAATTTGGCTTCTACGCCAATTTGATAGCTATTTGGCTTCTACCCCAATTTGACAGCTATTTGGCTTCTACGCCAACTTGACATCTATTTGGCTTCTACACCAACTTGACAGTTATTCGACTTCTATGCCTACTTGACATTTATTCGGCTTCTACGCCTACTTGGCCTTTACGCCATCAGAATAGCTATTTGGTTTTTATGCCAACGAGACAGTTATTTGGCTTTTATGTCAACCATCTCTACACAAGGGGCAGTTATCTACGTGGCTTACATGCCGTGATCTTCGATGAGCGATTATACGCATTACCTCATAATGGGACACGCATCACACGCCAATTCAAGAGATCATTCATACGTGGGTAGCAGTTATTATAACCGCCGCATAAAAGGTGCAGCTCTCTCCGCTGTTCGATTTCTACGTCGACTGTAGCTGAACTCTATAAATAGAGACCTCCGGCCACGGAGGTCCAGGGTCGAAGAGTCGAAGAAAAAGGAGGAAAGTCGAGGATTTTTTAAGAAAAAATAGTATATCCAGAGAGTATTTTGGCAACGAGAGTTCAATCCCTCCTGCAGCCTTTGAAGCTTCTTTTTCGTCTTCTACAGCACTTCTTCGTCATCGTGTGGTTCAAGGGACAAAGTGATCGACCGCAGATCAGACTCCTCTAGCAATATTTTCCCAGAATCAAATTTTTGTACTTAACATCCTCGTATAGGATTAATTATACTTCTTTTTCTTGTTTATAAACCAAAGAAAGGGTTTCGTATAAACCTAGTTTTAATTTCTTTCGTTTATTATCAAACAGTTGGGTCTGAATCCCTAACACAATTCTAGGCATGGCAGGCATGGCGTATGGGGGGAGCTTTATACAAGCCCATTTCTGTATCCTTCCGCCATTTACCATTTTCTTGTTCATCGGCCAAAGAAGCCGAAGAAGTGTCGTAGAAGAAGAACTGAAGATCTCCGTTAGACGAGAACCTAGCGTGATAGATTCCCATCATGATCTTGAATATTAATGAAAAGTCCTTTGTAAAACGGATTTCCACCATATTTCATCATGATCTTGAATATTAATAAAAAATCCTTTATAAAATAGATTTTCATCATATGTAATCATGATTAATAAACTTGTCTTCTTTTACGCATCATTGATCCGCCATATTGCTGTGAGGAAGTCTGATAATATGCAGCTTCAGCATGTGTGAGTAATTTTTTATGCTGATTCTGACAAATATGCTTCCCGTCACGCTCCAACTTTTACGCATAGAGAAATATGCGTAAAAACTCTTCAGCATTAAATTGTCTTAAAAATCCAATTATCATATTGTTTTTGGACGAGGAGTCACATAGAATTCTGAACTGTCACTTCTCTAATACGAAGAATTTCTGTTCAGAACATCATCTTCAAGAATGGCCTTCCGAAAGTTTCTCGAAACAGGGCAAGAAATGTCCGCCGAACAGGCCATACGATGTAAAGGATTCTGGCTAGACTTCGAATGAACTTCCAATGGCCCAAGAAGAAGAGTCATCTTCAATACTGACATCTGTGTGTTTTAGGCACTTGCAATGTTTTGTAACCAGAAAGGAGCAGATTCTACGTAAACCCTTGTAATTGGCCTTCTCAAGTATAAGACCCAAACTATCACGATATACGCGTATCCTGTCCTGCATAATTTTAAGATATACAAAAAGTCATAGATCCGTAGCATCTGTAGCTTCTGAGCGTAAAATCGTAGATATGTAGCTTTTGAGCGTAAAAGCTTCTGAGCGTAAAATCATAGATCTGTAGCTTTTGAGCGTAAAAGCTTCTGAGCGTAAAATCATAGATCTGTACTTTTGAGTGTAAAATAGTGGATCTATGCTCTACACGTAAAATCATGGATCCGTTACGCAGCATGACTGTCCGCCTTCCTTTTCAAATGATCGACTGACGTGGTCCCAAATCATAACTGATCAGATAAGATCGGATTCAGTTAAGGATTCGAAGAGTTATCTGAACTCTATAAATAGCCCTGGGTCATGAGAGAGAAAAACCCTTCATCTGTCTTTGCAAAACCCTTTGTCTTTTTCTGAGAATCTTTCGTCTTTGTCTCTTTCAGAGAACTCAGATTCGCCATGGCACCAAACCAGGCCTCCGCGGCCAAGGGAAAGAAAGCCGCTTCCTCATCTCGCTCCTCTGCTCAAGCACGAGCGACTCCTACTAGTCCAAGCGAGCCTCGTTCTGAACAAAGTGCTCCGCTGTCTAGCTGCGCTTCGGGCATCACAGGTAAAGACTTCGAGAGGAGAAAAATCCTTCGCACACGTTGTACGTGTATGCGCAAAATACGCCCATATTCCTAATGTGTCAGCGTAAAACTCCATATTTTTGCAGTCTGGCGTAAAAACTCAGACTGTCAAAATTTGGCGTATACTGCAAACCTTGCGTTTTACGTACTGGAGGTAAATTCCAGCATAAAACTCAAATTTTTGCAATCTGGCGTAAAAGCCCAGACTGTTAGGTTTTGGCGTATACTGCAAACTTTGAGTTTTTACGCACTGGAAGTAAATTCCAGCGTAAAAAGTCAAATTTTTGCACTCTGGCATAAAAACTCAGACTGTCAAGTTTTGGCGTATACTGCAAGAGTGTAGCGTCTAGTGTAAAACTGACTTGTTTTCTTGCTTCTTGCAGTGGACCAACAGATTCCCCCTCTGGCTGAAGTGATGGGCTCTGCTGCTGCTACCACCGTTACTGGTAGTGCTTTTAGATCGCCTTCGAGGCCGAGCATAATAAGGATCAATATACCTTTACCCAGACAAATAATGGGCCTAGCCCCTCCTTCGTCTGTAAGTATCTCGAGCGAGATTCCACCCGATGAACCTCGAGTGGATCTGGGTGACGACTGGGATGACTACCCTCAAACGTCAGTTGGTGTACCCTTTTCTCCATGTATGACAGCTTGTTTAGCATCATTAAGAAATAATTTAGCTATACAGGCTGCAGACGCAACATACATACCATCGGCCATGGGTAAATGTTGTCTTCACGCTTTTTTTAGAAAAATTAACATCAAATTGATATTAACTTTCTCTTATCTTATTTTCAGGCGAAGATATCTCTGGGGAGGGCGGAGTTGACACAACCCATACTTCCATAACGTTATTTGTATAGTGAGTTATGGAAGTATGGGTTGATGATTAGCCCATGTTCAATTATATACATATTGAGGAGTGTATACATGATAAACGTTATTTGTTTAGTGGTTGGGTTCATGCCATGTGTAGAATATAATTTCAGATTTGAGTATTTTGCATGTGTAGACTTGAGGATATCGTGCCAATGTAATTTTATTAGGTAGTAATGATGGTATGATTGAGGATGAGAATGTGAACATTATACGTATTTAGGGATGACAACTAATTTGGGATTGATGCACTTATGTCTATGATTACAAGGATGGCATGGGTCGAGGATGAACGTTATTTATAGATGACCGAATCAACAATTGATGAAAACTAGTATTGTGGACTTTTTACGATTTGGTGATTTCGTACTTGATGCAACATTTTTCTAGTCAACTTTGGTCAAGCCTCTAGTTAGTACCTTAGTCATGAGTTTTGTAACTAAGACAAAAATATATGTTAGTTCATGATTACATCTCTTCATTAAGATATTTTTGAGCTAATTATTAATTAATTTCTAAATTATCTCTAGGTACTTTGGGATCCTCGGACTTGACGTTGTACCGGAGCCCCGCCTTCAGCATCCGGATCCAGGCAAGTGTACCTTTCTATACTGTAACTCAGTTATAGTTTTACTTATTTATTTTATATATAAATTGTGTACGCTTTGGATCAAAATCGTTACTTAGCATCCGGGTCATATCCGGGTGCAGACGTTCGTCGGTAACGTCTAGTATCGATTGTTACATGTTTCTCGATACCTGTATGTACCTACTTGGTTATATTGGAACCCTGGGATACATTCAGACACTGTCATCGTGCCAGAATTTTTGTATCCTAATAGTGTCAGCATGACCGAAACCTGTGATGACTATAGGATCGTGATTGGTGCTAGTTACTTCAGTATGACGAGACTGTTTAGATAGAGGTTCAGGCTCAGCGAGCTACGGATGAGTCTTGTTGACAGCATTGGGAGGGAAAGACGGTTACTAGACACTTGGGCTACTTCATGTACACTATATATATATCCTTATTTACGTAGAGATCATGTATCCGGAGTCATAGTACTTAATGTGGGTCCGGTATCATTATATAGTTAGCAGATATCGGCCCTAGTTATCTTATTGCTTCCTTTCATTCAGTACTTGTATTAGTGGGTTTGTCCCCGTGTGACTCTATCTGTTTTGTATTATGATACATTTTTAGACTTTTTTTTTGCATATTAGTAGACTTGTTTTCTCTATGTATTTCATAATCTTATGTCTGTGGATGAGATTAACTACATTGCTTATGTTTAAATGTTGGGTTATATCATTATACTTTACAGCTTAGGTACACTCCAACGGGTCCATTAGATTAGGATGCCCATCGGAGTGTACCCGCTGGCCAATGCCACGTGACACAGTTCCTTATATTTGGAACTGGGGCGTGATAATTCCCTTTAGAAGATATGATTTGAGCGATGAGACCCTCCTACCGAGGACGAAGTTGTACAAGTCTATCTAGGCGACGAGACCTCTCCTAAGCCTATCTTCGTCAACAAAAGTATGTCTGACGAAGATCGGGAATCCTGCTACAGCTCGTCAGGGAATACATTGATATCTTTGTCTGGAGTTACGAAGACATGCCAGGACTGGACCCCCAAATCGTGGTCCACAAGCTCAACATCCTGCCTAACGCTAAGCCTGTCAAGCAGTAGCAACGGCGGTTCCAATTGCACATTATGAATGCCATAAAAGTTTAAGTCAACAAACTGATAGCTAGTGGCTTCGTCCACGAAGAACAACACCCAAACTGGGTAGCCAACATTGTGCTCGTCGTCAAAAAGAACGAAAAGATCTGAATCTGTATTGATTTCCATAATCTAAATTCGACGTGCCCTAAAGATGAGTTTCCTCTTCCGATCATCGATATAATGATCGATAACACTTGTGGCTTCGAGTGCAAGTCCTTCATGGACGGGTTCTCTGGCGACAATCAAATCAAGATATCTCCTGAAGACGAGAAGCATACATCGTTTCGAACATCGATAGGAGTATACTGCTACAGATTCATGCCCTTTGGTCTGAAAAATATAAGTGTTATATACCAGCGAGCTATGAGCACCATTTTTTATGAATATCTGCGCAAGACGGTAGAGTGTTACATAGATGACATCGCCGTCAAAAGTTACTCCAAAGGTGATCACCTCAGGGACTTGAAGACAATGTTCGACCTCATGCGTGTAGCGCCCCGTTCTCCCGATGCGGAGAGCGCGGCTAAGAAACACAAGTCGGTATCGTTCGATCGGGATAGATTGAATTAAGAACTCGTCCTTGTTATGGATTTGTTTCTTCGGAATCGATTCCCATATTCAGTGGACTGCGCCCCAAGGATCGGCTTAGCGGCAGAGTCAGGAGGGACCTCTCCGCTGCTATCTTTTATTGTCTCGATTTTCGATGTCGCTTGTTGCTTTCGTGCTTTGAGTTGGTTTTGGGACTTGCTTGTTTTCTTGAACGGTTTCGATGGTTTTCATTGTTTTCGTTCATTGACTTGCACTTCTATTCCGAGATTGGAAAGAGAGGAAGAAGTATTAATCGAGCTGTTCGTGTGCAGGTGAACGAGCAGTAGGCGGCTTGCGAGCGGAGTCGTGAAGCGCCTCTTTCCTTCTTCTTTCCAAAATCTAAGTGAGTGGCTACCAACCCGATTAGCTAGTCCTGCTTCCAAGCTTCACAGCTAATAAATCTGCACTCTTCTATGCCCCGATCAAACGATACCAAGTAATAATAAAAGAAACCAAGATAAAAGACAAATATACTTGGTTATTATGCTTGACAATCAAACCTGTGAACTGTTGCCTTATCGTATGCTTGTTCGTGCAAATGTTCTATAAAACGTGCTAAGTATAGAACACATCTTGTATATGCATAATTGTTCAGGGAGGCTATGTTAAATGAATCATGTATTACTGCTTGTCGTGTACTCGTGTTCTTGCACTCGTGTTCTTGCAATCGTGTTGCCTCAACTGCATGAATTGTTAACTTGTTAATCGTGTTCTATCATGGACAACTTGTGCACAAGGTATAGTTCTGCGGACGGTCGCTGGGGCACTGGCACCGATCCGATCCGGGCAGAACTCGTGTATAGTCATCGTGTACGGGATAAGATGGCTTGGAACGCCTCGTGTACTATCGTTGCATGCTATCCTTGTCTCGGACTAGTCCATTATGGCAACCATGCCAGTGATCATCGTGTATATTTAAACCTGTTGCATACTAACTTGTGTCTTCGTGGCAGGGAAGGCATGGTAAGTATTGTGCAGGTAATTCAGACGGTCAGGTAAAATCCACCTAATGGTGGCACATTCATTTCAGTAAATTCAATATGCTGCTTACTTGTAAATGAACTAAGGCAAGATAGAAACCCACAAAAATATGCATGCTTCACTAAACAACGTGTTGATTGGTATAGTTCGGCTAGCTCGCCTTCACCAGCATGTTTCGATATGCTGACCCTCGTTGAAACAGGTTCTCCGCACCAAGGCGAACCGAGCGAGGAGCCGAAGTCGTCTTCCCGATCCAGTCCAGCTGTTAGCGTATCTTCACCGCGCCTCGAAGCCTTTTGAAGTCCAAAGCTGCAACTCTTCATACACAAATGCAGCTCCGTGGCAAAGCCGTCCTCCAGCCGGAGGTCTTTATCGTTTTGAGTTTATAAAAGGATGTAATGTACAGGACTGCTATCTCATTTTGAGTCAACCCTTTTGTAAGCCGTTCGGCATATTAGCTGACTCGTTCAGGAGTTTATAATAGATGTTCATTATCAATAAAGAGAACTTTTTTATGTTTCAAATCTGTGTTTCAATTTATCTACGTACTCTGAATATGTGCTTGCTATGCAAATCATTAAAGCCTTGTACGGGCGCAACCCCAGGCCCGCACGGTGGTCACGATTCGGGGGACGCCTCAAGTGATTCTACGGAATTGGGTCGTGACAATGCGTACGCACCACCTCAAGATGAACTCTATAAAATCCTTCCTAGGAGTCTCCAGCAGCAAATTCCTGGGCTTTATCATCACTTCTCAAGGTATTCACATAGACTGCGACAAAACTAAAGCAATCCTTGAGATGAACCCACCGAGGAACCTCCGGGAGCTCCGTGGCCTTTAAGGAAGGCTGGCATACATCAGGAGGTTTATATCAAACATCTCGGGGTGTTGTCGGCCATTCACCCAGCTCATAAAGAAAGGTGTCTCCTATGTCTGGAATGAAGAATGCCAACGCACGTTCGATGACATCATGGGATACCTATCAAACCCTCCAGTGCTGGTAGCCCCGGTCATGGAAAATATCTTCCTACTTAATGTACGTGTAATGGATCACTCCCTCGATGCACTATTAGCCTAGAATAGTGACACAGGCCACGAGCAGGCCATCTACTACCTTAGCCGGATGATGGTCGGCGCAGAGCATAGGTACACCCCATCAAAAAGGAATGCCTTGATCTAGTATTTGTTGTCCAGAAGACTCAGCATTACGTGACTGGACAGACCATTCATGTGATCTCGCGAGTCAATCCACTCAGAGTTCTCATGACCAAACCAGGGGTGCTCAGTTCCTGCCTAGCTACCTGGGCGATACTATTGTCTCCATACGACATGGTATTTGTCCCTCAGAAAGCCATCAAGGGCCAAGCACTGGCCGACTTCCTGGCAGCACATTCGGTGCCAAAACCTCAAAACTCTACGATAATATTCCAGATGAAGTGGTGAACTCAAACGTGACTTCGTACGAAGTTGTCTGGCGGATGTTCTTTGACGGCGCTTCGAAAGCAGGGCCCAAAGGCAATATCGTCGCCGGAGTTGGGATAGTATTAATCTTTCCCTACAGTATGGTTATTAATCGAGCGTATTCCCTCACGGAGCCATGCTCCAACAATGTGGCGCAATACAATGCTCTTATTATTGGACTCCAACTTTCTAAACAAGTGGGGGTGGACTATTTATAGGCATACGGTGACACAAAGCTGATAGTCAACCAAGTCCGAGGCGAATATGAAGTCCGAAATGAAGACCTGATTCTGTAACACCAAGCTGCGCTTAAAATTTTGTACTGCCCGGATTACTTGCACTATTACTTTCAATAATTTTCTATCCATATTAACTGATACACCAATTTAATTATCATCACACGAGGTACTTACTGTTATTAGCACCTTGCTCAACTAACCCTTGATATAGAAACACTAACTCTCTTGGTATGGTAACACTAGCTTCATCATTAGATCATCTCATCACACTTATTAGAACTCATGATCATTTGCACTTTTTTTTATAATACACATATTTTATTTCACTCTCAAAGGCAGGCATATGGTTCCATATCTCGATTGATGTATACGTATTTTCTCTTAAACCTTTTACAGACTGATACACTAATCAGTGATATACTATATATCTTTCTTGACCAATCTTGATATTTCTCTACCCATGGCATCTCATTAATACCTTTTATGCATATACATTTCTTTACTCTTGACACACCCAAGTAATCAACCATCAAATTGAATATCATGCTCCATTAATTTTTAATACAATTTCCTCGATACTTAATTGTTTACATGGATCACCCAACTACATGAATTCATGACTATCCAGGACTGGCATGCTGGTTCTGATACTAACTTCTGGAACCATCACTGATACTCTTTACTCCTCCTTCTACCTATAGTACCAATACTAACTATAATGGCACCTATTATAGAACTATTGCTACAAAGTACTATGCTACGGGTTAACTCTAGATCGATGCCTACTGCTCACATATCCAACCAAGAAATACTTACAAACTCATAATCCATACTCAGTCAACACTGATACAAGATATAGACCTAACTATAATTCACCAATTATCACACTAATAAGGATCCTAAATGAAATAAAGCTCAAAAAGGAACTGGACTAAGGACTGAAAGTATCGCTACTGCTAGCAAAGGAAATGATGGAACAAAGACCTATAATAATAGAAGTAGATAAGTATTGAGATAATACTTTAAGAACCAATTTAAGATACAACCTGATAATCATACACGTCTATTTGAAATCATGACACTCAGAATCCTCACCACGCCAGTAAGCATAGCTGCGATAAACGATAGATTCTATAACTAAGGTATGCAACTCTATAATCATGTCATCTAGAATCCTAGCCACGCCAACCAGTATGGCTGCGAGAAACTCTAAATTTCATAACTAAGATACGTACATCCAGGTCAGGTTCCTACGTTTTTCCAACGACAGCTAATGTGGCTGCGATAAACTCTAGGCTCCATAACCAAAGTAGACGTTTTAACCTTTCTCACTGTCCTCATCAACATATGTTATTAGATGATACCGTAAATTTTAGTCCGTAAAGTTTATCTCGATATGAAATCAAACTTAACAACGACACCAAGAATTAATTTTACAACTGATCAACAAGAATCAAATTCAATAACAACAAGTGAGAATGGACAAAAACAAGGGAAAAAGATTTAAATTAGAAATTATAATAAGATTCTCAAGGATCGTCCCAGAAATCTCTCAAGAGTTTGTGATTGAGTATCCTCTCTCATCCTAGTATCCTATGTCCTATATCCTATCGCAGGCACGCAGTAGTACAACTAAGACGTCACACTACCACGATATTGCACAACTTGCGAACTCTGACCTGCATGGTCCACCACTAAAAATGTATCACGACCAGCACCCGGAATTTAGGGCACGAGTACGTGGGTACGTCCAGCCTACGCTGCAGCATCGACGGTAGAACGATGTCTAGGTCAATACTCTATCTAATCAATCTCACACGAATATCCAACTCCATAAGGAGACACAGATATCACAATATAATATGGAATACTCAATCACATAACTACAGCACGATAAGATATCATAGAAAAATAAACGAAATACAAGATAAGTCTAAACAACAAAAATAGTCTAACCTACAATCAATAACATCCATATCTCCAAGTATGCTGGAAACAAGTCCTCTAAGTCGTAGTCTGAAAAAATATTTTCAGTCAGGATGGAGCGAAGTACAAGCATTAACAGCAGTTCCATGTATATTGACAAAAACTATAATACAGTGTAAAAAAATATAATATGGATATAATACTTGAAATAAGAGATACTGGTGAGTATGAAATACTGGAAATAAAAATGCTGGAGCATATGTCATCAATGGTGCAACTAGCAATGAACAGAAATATATGTGCATGCTAGAACAATGACTAGAACATAGGAAAATGCTAGATCAATAAACTAGAGATACATGTATAGACTATCTAACTAAGTGTGTAAAATATCAGCATATCATGTGATCGGCTTGGGACTGATCAGGCTTGCTATGTATGATTAGCTATGATTTATGTAAGGTCAGGCTAACCATCTGGATAGCTATGATACGAGCAATAGTCAGGCTAATCATACATAACAAGCTATGAGGCATGTAATGGTCAGGCTACACTGACGTGAGGTATGGGTGAGCTGTAATTCATGTAAAGTTGGGTATGATCACATAATCTACTAATATTTTCCCGTCCCCAGCTAGCACGATGGATTCCAAATCAAGACTCCTCGTGATCGATCTTAATGATGCCAACTCGTGTATACATAGTATCAGAATCATGTACGCTATACAACTAGAATCATAGAGATAATTAACATAATGAAAACTGTCAGAGAATATACTTGCCTATGGTCATCTGCTTGGAAATACCAATGTCCTGTTTCCAAAGTCTTGTCTGAATAATCCAACAGTCCTATAGACATATCATATAATACAATATAGCATCAGTCGTTACACTAACACACAATCAACATAAATACACTGAACTCATGGGCTACTCTAGGTATGACACTAGTCAACTAGCAGGGTCAAGGTGTACGGTGTCACGTCCTTGATTACTGTGCAATCAGACAGTCAATCACTAACATATGTCTCACCAGTACGTCAGTGTACATAAGGCGGACGCTCACAATCACTCAAGGTCACATGGTCAAGTAAATACGGGATATCTATAGTTAAACTAGGGCCATACAGTATATTTATACATTGCAGTCATTATTAGTACTTAGCAATTAATTTCTACATAATATATATATATACTAAATTGAATATTATACGCATACGCGTATGTATACGCATACGAGTCATTGGGTTCTCCGACACGGGTCTGATGTCAACTAACTGAACCTGTCATGACATGATATGCTAAAACGCTACATTATTCATATATGCACACACAAAATCATGAAGAGGGCAGCTATGAACCTACGAGGGCACACACGGGGTTGACGATGATGACGATATCGATGATGACGATGATGATGAAGACGACGATGTTGACGATGATGACGATGTTGATGACGATGATGTAGATGATGATGACGACGATGATGATGAAGGTGATGATTGGTGATGATGATGATAATGAAGAAGATTATGGATGCCGGAGTCGGAGCTCAGGCAGGGAGCGGTGTGGTGACGACTGTGCTCAGTCGAGGAGGAGGAGAGAGTAGGGAGGAGAGGTAGAGAGCAGGTCGTGGCAGGGCTGAGGGAAGTCGGGGTGATGAAGTGGCCGGGAAGAGGAGGAAGAGGAAGAGGGTGGTGGTGGCGGAGATGAAGTCGTGGTCGTGTTGGTGGTTCAGCAGTTGTCGAAGGGATGAAGTCGATGAGAAGGCTGGCGGTTCAGGCATCGGCCACGGGATGGAGAGGGTGAGGGAGGTCGACGGGAGGAAGTGGCCGTGGTTGGGAAGTTCTCAGGCGAGGGCTCGTGGAGGGAAGGGCTGTCGGGTGCTCGGCTGGCTGCTAGCGATGATCACCGGGGAGATGGTCGGAGTCGGGTGGAGGAAGGTGAGGAGTTGGGTTAGTTTTAGGGTCAGGGTTTTTGATTGAGTTTGAAGGATGGTGGGGATGATGAAAAATAATGGAGATGGTGGTTTTTTGCATGAGGGAGGAGAGGGTGTTGACTACTTAGGGATTAGGGCCGTCCAAGTACATCTTGGGATGGGGTTTGCATTGGGAGAGGGGTTAGGATATATATATAATGGTGTGTGTGGTGAGGATGGCTCCAATTTAAATGGATGGCCTAGATTAAATATGAAGGAAAATACACAACAAAAGGAGGAGAGAGGGGGAGAGAGTTGAACGATCAAAGGGAGGGGTTATTTTCTTCATTGGTCTTGACCAATAGGATGGTGACACATCATTGCACTTTTGCAATAAAATCCCCAACAATTGGAAAATTGTACAGAAAGTGGATTTTAGGATTTAATGAGGGGAAATACCATGTTTGGTGTGATATAGTGGCTAGAAAGGGTGTGTGGTGTTTAGTATGAGTCTTGAGGGTGTAAATGGAGGTTTGGTTTGGTGTTGGGTCAAGTTGGGTCCTTACACTAATTTAATTAAAATTAATGTAAATGGTGTTCTAAAATAAATTGGAAGTGCATGGGATTAAAATTAGGTGGGACACAAATATCATGGACATAAAAGACTCAGAATAAAATATTGTCATAATTTGGATTGCACAAAATGGATCAAGATTGTGTCTCCAATTTTGATTGGAACGCACAAGGATACAAAGTTGGATTATTTAGAATTTGAAATAAACGTCTGTAACGAATATTGTGCGACTAAAATGAAGCACAAGGAAGCATATTTATGAGTTACACAAAGGTCAGAATGGGAGACGAGCACGTCTAGGACAAAGATATAAAATTTGTTGGAAGGCAAAAGGTAGGGTAGCACTCCAAATATCGAAGCAACGGTAAGGCACAACAATTAAATAAAATTACAATAATAAATTATAAACCTTAATAATTAATCCCGAAATACTACAAATTAAATTCATAACCCTATATTCTGGTCAGGGGTTCATCAAGTGGGCTTCTAGGTCTAGTCTACTGACTCAAACATTAATGAACACTATACAATATAATATATATGTATACACATATCATGCCATTATTTAAAATAAATACACACAATACTTATAATAATTAAAAAGACAAATAATACCCATATTTCAGAATGTTGTAGTGAAAGTAGGCAAAAGAAGTACCACTCGCAGAAGTCAAGACGTCCAACGTGATCAGCTTCGTCAAGCATCACGTCATATGCCGCTTCGGCTTGCCATGAAGGATAATTCACGATAATGGTCCACAGTTTGCAAGTCATGTATTCTACCAATTCTGTGACAAAAATTGGATTCAGAATGTGGCGTCGACTGCCTACAATCCAGCAGCAAATGGGTTGGCTGAGGCATTCAATAAAACCATCATCAAGCTTCTCAATAAGTTTGTGTCATCCAACAAGCGCAACTGGAACGAGAAGCTGGGTGAATGTCTCTGGGCCTACCGTACAACGGCCCGGACAGCTACAGGAAGTACGTCATTCTCTTTGGCGTATGAAAGCGAAGCAGTCCTCCCCCTCGATATCCAAATCCCTTCACTCTGAGTGGCTTCCTCTAATTAGCTAACCGTGGACGACAACCATCGCCAAATACTACAAGAGATGGAAGCACTCAATGAAAAATGACTCCTAGCTCAGCAACGCATTGAGTTATATCAAGCGTGTATCTCTGGAGCCTTCAACAAGCAGGTCAAGAAGAGAACATTCCAAGTGGACGATATCGTCTTAACAGTAAGAAGACCGACGGTTATGACCCATAAAAGGGCCGACAAATTCTAGCCCAAATGGGAAGGCTCGTTCGTCATAGAATCGGTATTCTCCAACGGTGCCTACCGACTCGCGAACCTCAACGACGACTTGCTCATGATACCTATCAACGGCAAGTTCCTGAAAAATTACTACGTCTAAACTTGACTTGTACTCCCCTCATCCCCAGTCGGGACAACCTATATGTGCATCTCTACACTCTTGGTTCTTCATTCCCAGCAAGTGCCTATGTGCAACAATTTCCCCTTCTTTATAAATCCTTGTAAAAGCCACCATCGATATCCAGGAGCTCTGGATATGCAACGGATAATGGATCCTCGAAATCTTTCCAGCGGAGCAATCCTCAGTTCTATATTTATGTTCGGATAGACCACACTCAGCAAATCACTCCTTAGTGAGTTTCTCAGACATCGGTTCACATCCATATTACCTCTGAACTATCGTCCTAACATTCATCCCCGGCTGAGTTTGTCATGTCCATATTACCTATGAGCAAACTTTTTGGGTCTTGGCTATCGATCATCACGTCCATATTACCTCTGATATCGGTTGTCATCTCCACTTATCATCCGTACTCACCAAAGTACACCAGCGATGTTAAGTCCACAAAAACTGTCACGTCCATATTACCTCTATCAGGGCTTGTTCTGAACCTATTACTTGCACCTAGGCGTGCAAGAAGTAATGGGTCCACAAAATCTATCACGTCCATATCACCTATGATAGGGATTATTTTTGAATTTATTACTTGTACTCGAGTGCACAAAAAGTAATAAGTCCACCAAAGATCTCCCAGCGAAATATCTTTAAAAAGCTATGGTATTGTACTATATCCATATTACCTCTAGTATAATATCCAAAGATCACATAAAATTCATACACAACAAGATAAATGAAGGAAGGAGTTCTGAAAAAGGATAAATTTTTATTCAAGATCATGAGTACATATGATGGAAATCCGTTACATTCCAAGGGTTTTCATTAATATTCCAGGTCTTAAGTACATATGATGGAAACCCCTTTTAAGGGTTTCCATGAGTTCTCGCCGACAAGAACCTCTTCCATTAAAAGGCGCTCCCGTATTATTTCTGCCACGGACACAAAGTGGGCCCAACAGCATAGCTCAATTCTTTCTGGCTCACCACTCCACATTGCAAACCTCAGTATATGGAAAAGAATCCATACCGATGGATAGCAAGGGAAGAGCAGGATTAGACGCTCTACAACCAGGCAGGAAGACCGATGACAGAAATGACAATTAATCCAAATTCTGTTATTACTGCCACAAGCCCCCAGCCGGTAGCAAGCCGCATAAAGGGGAGAAACGCAGCTAGCACGCTGCATGAACAAGGACGACTCAGCGCGCGACACAGGATGTTCACCCTCGTCTTCTGGATCAATCCTTGCCAAACGGTCCTCGTCTCCTGGATCGGTTCTCGGTGAACCATCCTTGTCTCTTGGATTAGTTCTTGACGAGGAACCGTCGCATAAGGCTAAAATTCTCTATGAATGACGAGTATTATGATATCTTTCCATGTTCCATCATGAGCAGCACGAGCGAGGGCAAAACCTATAAAAAGAGGATATGCATCAGTCTCAGTGAAGATCGCATAAAGGCACAAACTGTCACATACGACTGTTTTGGCCGCAGCGACGCATGACCGAGCCTGCGCGCACAAGCAAGAGGAGATCTCATCCATGCGGTCAAGCCAGAGATAAAGCTTTGCACGTATGAAAGCAGACGACCCCCCACCTATGCGGCCATGTAAAAGCTTGGCGCACATGTTACAGAGGAGTGCTCGTCCACACGAAAAAACTCTGTGACGGGGTTTGCGCATGTCCAAGACGAGTCTCCATCCAGGCGGCAGAATCTTGTGAAGGGTTTGCGTGCATCCCTGCAGTAGGATGGTGTACTAGTGCCTCTTCCCCCATAGTCCAGCATGAGAAGTACGGACCGCCCTACCTCCAAGCAAAACACCCGGATCGGGGGGCCATGGATCGAAACCGCCCTTGATCAACCCCTCTACGAAAAGAGCCTCAGCCTTCAACATCCCTCACAGGAGAAGGAAAGAAAGCAAAGAGATAGAGTTCTCTCTCTCCTCCCCACCGCCTATTTTATAGGCCTCAAAGCCGCGTGAAGAGTTCGAAGCAATGAACAAAGCAGTTATGAGGATGAACCGAATACCTCAATTTGCGGGGTCCACTATAAATCTTCCTGAAATGGCGGCCTCTCGGGCCCTACGTCAGGAGATGGCGCAGAATTCCAAAGGAGATCCACTAAAAGATCAAAATAAATCCGTCAGTTAATAACGATTTGACAGCCTGGAAGTGCCCACCCATGCGGCCAAACACCCATGCGGCCTAACGTCCATGCGACCTTCCAGCCATGCGGCCAAAAGTGCATCTTCCTTCATGCTTCTTATTCAAAGTATTCCAAACTTATCAGTTTGAAAACTTTGAAGGGGGTCTTGTAGAAGTATAAAAAATATGCATCGATGTGACCCTACGACCCAAAACAAAAACTCAGAAGAGATCAGGCCACAGAATCTTCCTACAGGCCAACAAAGCGAAGTCCATGCGTCACAATCAGCTAAAAAAATTTAGGCCGCAGACAGACTTGACATGATATCCTGTCAACAAGATCGCCTGGGCACAGAATCCTGACAAAAGAATTTTTTTCTGATTGCCTCAAAAGACGTGAACACACTAGACGACAGAAGTCTCACGTCAGAACTTCACTCTCGATGAAAGTTCAGCTCCACGTGTACAGCACAACTAGCCCCATGCGTCCCAGACTCCGTGCGTCTCATGCGTCTCTAGCCACATGCTTCCCAGGCTCCATGTCGTCCATGCATCTCTGGATCCATGCATCCCAGACTCTGTGCGTCCCATGCGTCTCTGGCCACATGCGTCCCAGGCTCCATGCGGTCCATGCGTCTCTGGCCCCCATGCATCCCAGCCTCCATGCATCTCATGAATCTCTGGCCACATATGTTTCAGACTCCAAGAAGACCAAATCTTGTTGTTACGATAAGAGTGATTCTCTCCAACTAAATGTGGACTATGAGTCAAGCTGACCAAGTCACACCCATAAAGGACGAGAACCAACCAGATCTTCAGCAACAAAAATTCTAAAAAGCGTCCACGTGGCAAATTGGCCTGCTTACGGTTACAGTTGTACCCCATTAAGAAGGGACACGTAGCACCCTCCAACATCCGTGCGGCCCAACACATGCGCTCCCAGGGGTGACTATAAATAGTAGGTTACCACACCCATACAGAAGGGCTATCGACGAACCTACAGTCAAGCAAGAGAGAAGAGCTTACTCCTCCTGCATCGGATCGTCCACGAAGTAAAGAGAGTTACTACACTCCTAACCCTCTATCGTCATTCCCCAGAAAATAAATTTATACTTAGATTGTATGCCTATGACCTCTTTGTACTCCCTTTTCGTTTGTTAATTAAATCAAGCTCTCTTAGGACTTTCGAATTTAATGGCGAACAATCTTGCCAACCATGAAGAGCTTGCAATTTTTCATATTTTTAGTTTTATTGCATTTTATTGGTCTATGTTGTGCTATATGAGTTTCTTTATATATTTAGTATTTGGCATTTTTTATTTTGATGAACGATTTGGAGTATATCTAAGTTTCAAAGTTAGAGTTTTATGAAATTCATGGATTTGATCTCTTAAAACTTGGAATTTATGAAAACTAATTATCCCACATTGTGGGAAATTTAATTTTATTCAATTTTGGCATTTGAAACGTCGAATTTCGAGTTGAAATAAAGTTTTTATGGCCAAAATAAGTTTTTAAAATTTTTATGTCGGCTGAGGAAGAAGAAAAGTGCTAGCGTAAAAATTATGTAGAAGACACTGAGTAAAACTGCACAGAACCCCCTGTGTAAAAACTGCACAGAATTTCCTCATTTTGCGTATTTTATGCGAAATTCAATTATGGACGTAAAAATTATGCAAGAGCCCTTCCCTTTTGCGTATTTTACGCAGAATTCAATTATGGACATAAAAATTACGCAGGAGCCCTTTCTTTTTGCGTTATTTTACGCAAAATTTAATTCTGGACATAAAAATTATGCATGAGTCCTCCCCTTGCATACTTTTTGCACAAAATCTTATTTTTGCATAAAAAGTACGCCAATGAACTATTTTTGAGCCAAAAATACGCGGGTGAGCTATTTTTGAGCCAAAAATATGTGAGAATCATATTTTAAGCCATTTTGACTATTTGGTATGCATAAAAACTGTTTTTTCCTATTTAGCTATTGTTGTAGCGAGAATCTCGCAAAACTCAAAACATAAAAGTTGTAGATCTTAAAGCAGTATTGCGAGATTCAAAAAGATTTGAAAAGACAAGACAAATATCTACAACTTTCATGTTTAAACTGTTTTAATATCTTTATGCTTGTTTTGCATGCTAGTTTTAGTTTCTAAGTTAGGTTTTCTTGTGGTGCTTTGCTGTTTGGGGTCTGACCCCACTGGTTTTGTATGGCCAAATTTTGGAGCAGGACCAGAATATCTCCCGTACCTTCCTCCAGATAGTGAACACCCGGAGCACCAGAAGAATTGAGTGTGTTTCTTCTTCATTCGCCCACTTATCATTGTAAATTATTCTTTTGAGGCGTTTAGCCACCGAAAACGTGTTTAGCTCGTGTTCTTCTGAACTTGCCATCTAGCCTAAAGGTGAGAACATGATTGGCATATTCTAGATTATAGTTAGAGTTGATCATGTATAACTTTATTCTTGCTAGTTCTCCTCTTTGTATAACTAGCTTCATGATCATCTGTGTATGTATAGTTTGGGACGCCTTACTATTATATGTTTGATGATGATAAATCTTGTAACATGTTGCTTGCCTGTGATTGAGACACCTAGGATTGTCATGACCTGAGATTGCATGATGATTTGTAGAGTGAACCCTCACATGTCTTAGACATCCGTGACCATATTATCGGGGTATTGGTATTCTCTGGTATGCGTAGCTTGCTTTGTCTGCCTCCGCTCTCCAGTATTCTGGTTCTGGGACGTGACATTATTAGCAAAATAAATGTATTCTTTTTATGGAAAATAAAATGGTTACTCTACTGGGGACGATCTTCTCCACCGATAATAAGGTTGTGGCACAATCTCGCGTCGCAATGATGAAAACTACACAAGAAACGTTGGTCCTTGAGTTTGACCAACAAACTTTTTAGAACATGCTTTTGGAGGGACACTCAAGCCCTTCACTAGTGGCAAAGCCGAGGAAGACTCGTCAGACTTGGCTCCCCAAGTCTCGATTCTCCTACCCCAACGTCACTGATGATAATATTATTTTCCTTATCAGTATTGGAACTAGCAAGGGAAAGAATGTGTTGGCAAATGTATTCTAATCCCAACTAGGATCTTACTACTCGTACTAATTTATCGCTTATATATATATATATATATATATATATATATATATATATATATATATATATATATATATATATATATATTCACAGTTATAGGCTTACGAAGGACGCCTGTGTACTCCATACAATTAGAATACCATGTTTTCCCATTTCATAATTTGTTATGATTTAATTATGATTTTTCGATTAGTTAATGCTACAGTAGTTAATTATAGCAACCCGTAGATTCCTGCAGTACTCTAGTGTAACTACCTTTCCTTTCATGTTATTCATATTCATGGGTACTCGACTACTCATTATTTTTATACTGCCTTGTTTATATGTTTGTATTAGTTTCCTTATTTGTGTTTTCAACTGTCATAGAGATTCCTTTTTGTACTTTTCAATGTTGGGATTGGTCTTTCTTGGTTTGTATATCAAACCTCATAAAGGAGTCCGGTGATCTACCAACGCTTTTTGTTATAACTCTCTTGTCTATTTACAAACATGACCACATTTGGAGTGTCTATGTATGTACTCTGTGGTGTGTAGCTGGCCATAGTATATTCCCATTATCCATATGTCGATATTGAGGCATGACATCATAGACTTCAAATGCTATATGATAAAAAGGGGACCGATGTGTTGTTAAGGGGGAGGATTCATGACAAAGAAGGTTAAATAGATCTACCATGAGCATAGTTGATCAAATATAGAGTTGGATAAGATGTGGCAGCAGAAATTAGGACAATGAGCTAGCATTGGAAGGAGAATAAGGAATTTCAGAAATTGTACCCCTAGGCTTTTCCTAAGAACAACTTTTTTATAGTTTTGGTATAATAAAAACCCCACCAAGAATCTAACTTTTGAATTCCCAAAACTTGTTATGTAGGTTCTTGGAGATATGTTTTGTTGTCTTAAATATTCAACCCTTTAGTTTACTTCGGCATGCATGCACAAATAATATTGCTCATAGAGGCCCAAGAAATTATTTTAAAAGAAAATTATTTGTTTTGTATCAAATTTATTTCTTGTTGATTTTGCATGTTATTCATTTTTGTAGGGTTCTCCAAAAATATTTTTACTATTATAATGCTACTTGAAAACGACTAAAAAATGAGTCGTTCAAGTCGTAAATATATTCTCCACTAAATAAAAAAAATCAAACAAAATCAAAAAACTTTCTAACCGCATATTTCTAATCGCATATATATCTCCCCACATAGTTAAAAATAAAATTTCTAAATCATTTTAACTATCTTAACATATAATAAATCCTAAAATATATTCAATATTCAAATTAAACTAAGTACATGATAATAACTAAATACATATCAATAATTCTAAAAAAAGTATCTATAACAAATCTTAATTAAAATATATTCAAATTATATTTAAAATATTTTAATATAATTTAACATTTTTTATTTTGTAAGAATATTATAGTTTTTCTTTTCTTTTTGTACGTGTAACACGCGCTAACGTGACTAGTTTGTGTAATCCATCCTGATTCTGGGTTTTTAATTTTGGCATTTTACTTCATTAGTGGCTATATATTATGGTTTTCCCCCTTTTGACCAGAGCCCATGTTTCAGCCCAAATGGCCTAACTTTAATGTTTTGCAAAAACTATTTCAAGGATGGGAAGCATTTTAGAAAGGAAAAAAACCAATAAAAGTTAGTTAGACTTAATTTAAATTTATTATTTAGATTAATTTAAAATTTGAGTTAACTCACATCCGGTCCGAGTCAAATCCATTGCCTACCAAACCACTTGCCAAGTGCAACCCCCTAATGACAAGTTTTTTCTTTTTCTTTTTTTGAGATGTCCGAGTACGAAACTTTACGCATGCTGTGTTGTATGCCATTTGGACCCACTGTCCCCAATAACAAGTTGTTGGCCACGTTATGACTGAAAAATGAAATCTTCTCCTTTGTAAGCAACAAGAAAACATGTGCAAATATTTGTTTGCTTAAACTTCAAGTTACATTAACATTTCACCTAAATAAGTTTGGATGTAGTATTTTCTCTCTACTTTTTTTTTTCTTTCTAAAACCATGCTAGTATATGCGTGCATGCATTGTACATATTTCATACTCATTGTGAAAAACAAACAATATTTTTTTAAATTTTTTTACTATTTGAGAAGTGCAAAGCTCATAATTTTTTAATACGAAGAGCGACCACTTAGAGGTGAACATTATTCGGTTTTGGACTGAAAATCGAATCGAATTGAATAAGTTGGTTTGGGTTTGAAAAAAATTTGATTTTAAAAATACTAAAATTTCTTATTTGATTTCAATTTCGATTTTGTGTTTTAGTTTCGGACCAAAACCGAAAACAAAATAAGACCTATGCAATTATATAAATTCCCTCAAGTCTATGCGATTAAAAATGTGTATATTTTAAAAACAACAATTCTATGTATGTGTTTTGAAGCCAAACTTTGATAATTTAACAATTAGTCCAACTTTAGACACAATTTTGAAATACAACAATAGTGTATATAAAAAATATAATTTTTAATATAATTTAATCATGATCCAAACTTTGGCTCCGATCTATTAACAATAGTAATAGTCCAACCAAACAAATTGATTTAGGTTTTGAAATTTTAGAATTTGGGTTTATTCGGTTTATTCGGTTTTGACCCTTTCGATCCGGTTGAAACGGAATGCTCACCCATACAACAATTTCTTAATTTTTTTTCTCTAGGTAATTATCAAACTACCTACATTAAATTTAATGAATAATTTTAATTAGTAAACATAAATAAGAATATTCTTTAAACAAAAAATTTTACCAAAAAAAATAACTTTTTTTATTATACAGTAGTATATATTCATAAAAGAACTAGTATTTTCATAAACGGCTTTAAAACCTGATTAAACATTCGAGGGGATTATAGCGAAGACAACACTTTCCGCAAATCTTTTTTGCAAGTCAAGTTGGAGACATACACATCTAATTTCTAAACAAAGATCCGACAGCTAGGAAACCCAAAATTAAAATACAAACATTAATAAAAGAAATTAGAAGATACAGATTAAAAAATTTAATTTATTAGGTTGTTGGTATGTGTCTGTGGTTGGGTCGGGGTAGGGCTATTAGGAGGGAGGGTTGAGGTGGCATCAGAAAACATCTAATCTTCTTCTTCTTCTTCTTCTTCTTCTTTTTGAATTGGCATATCAAAAAGGGATCAAAGCTATCACGGACCTCACTCATCTACAAAGCATTTATGATATTGTTTAGTGCTATGTTTGGGAGTGATTTATAAGCTTTAAACTTCATGGAACTTTTGCAACATGACCACTTAGAAAATAACTATACTTCCAAGTGTAGTTTGCTACCAAGAATCCAATGGAAGTTGGCGATTTTATCCCTGTACATTTTTTTTTTTCCTTCTATTACAATTTTTAATGGACATTCTTCCTAACAATCTCGACAAAATAAGAATTTTGGTTTCTTATTTAGGCCTCCACTTCGTTTTGTATTCTTTGGATTTCTTGCAACCATTTTTCATTTACCATTGTCAAGGCACCACTGGCTGGAGAAAGTTCCCACTCCGAATGATTGTTGTCTATCATGTTCCATCTTTGATAGACATCACATTTTGGATATTGGCGAACCAACAACCTTTGAAGGAATTTCCTAAGGTGGTATGACCACCTCTCCCATAACCTCGACAACCTCCTCCCGGACTTCGTCTCCAATTCGTAGGCCGGATCCAGTTGTTGGGATATCGAGCCTCCGGTTGCCATCACACCCAAGACTGACCTCCCTCCCTCATAAAGGGGACGAAAGGATGGTCACTCATTAGACTAATAGGCAGGGGATATACAGTGAAGCTATGTCACACCTCACACATTCCTAGCCTGAATTAGGTGAAGTATTTGTGCATACATCCAGAGGGATGACAAAGGTTTTGCTACCTTCAGGCGAAGTGTCGCATCCCGCATCCGCATGATTGGGTACGAGTTGTGAACGTCCGGCCTACACTGTTGTTAACAACGATAATCAGTTGTTCTAAACCTTTATGTTCTCCAATTATGCAGATATCGTATCTCACATCACAGCACTAGAACAAGAATCGATCCAGACGCATGCACCCACAATCACCACTGTCCACTATCATACAAATCACCACTCTCCGGAAACAAATCTGGTATATCATAGATACAACACATCATCAAATACATAAAAAATCTTTCTACACAAAATCCTCCAAGTCTTCAGCTGGTCTGAACTGTCATCATGGCCTAATATATCAACACCCAGTCAGAATTTGAGCAAAGTAACGTACATCTCACTCACAATATACAAAGCAGCATGATGTAATAATATAAATAAGTAATAACTGAAAATAGACAAGTGAAGTAAAATGCCTGAGATTACATGCACTATCTACATGTGACACGTACAATCAGAACATTAAACAACATATATGAGCTGATTGAAAATAAGGCACATCATGAATGATGTGCTAGCAGTCACGCACGCATGTAAATGAACATAAGGCACATCTCACGACGGTGCTAGCAGTTATGTAATATAGAAGGCTAGATAAGCTACATGTCATAATAGTGTTCTCCCTCCCGACACGACACGAAAAATAAGACAAGAATAAGAGATGTGAAAAGATACAAAAAAATGTAATACTGTGAAATAAAGTAATGGAGTATGTACTTGTCTTAGGTCCAAGTTGATGCTGCTCCTAGCCCAACCTATAAAAGCAGACTTTAAGTGTTAGGTTCCACACTACTCGTAGAATTCTGATTTTATATATACACCAATCAAAACTCTTTAACCTAGATCCCAAAACTTTTGTTTCCTTACGTCCACTTCTATTTTTATTCCAAGAACCCTTTTAGACTCGAGTGCTAATATGTTGTAGTATAGTATTCGGAATTCTAATTTATATACATAAGCAGCCAACTGAATTTACCACTCCCCTGTTCTCTGAATTTATATATTTCAGAAACAGTTACATGGCATAAAGTCCAAACCGAATTATTCTTACTGGCCCAAGAAAACCCTTAATATTTTCCCTTAGCTAAAAATGGAAGAGAGAATAAGGGAGTGGAATTACTCACAGGGAAAAAGACTCATTGGTTTTTCCAAAAGTTTTCATTCCCCAATATTCTAGGTCCATTTCAAACCCATTAATTCAAACTAACACTATTACCTATGTAACATAGTCAATATTGTACGAAAGAAAGAGCAAAACTCTCCTAAACTCAATTCGCACCCACTATTTCCCAAAACTCATCTTTCTATTCCCAATAATGCTAAGTTTACTACCAAATCCTTACAATTTTTTTACAACCCTCTGATAATGCTAAGTTTACTACCAAATACTTACAATACTCTCTCTCCTCTTCCTGCTATGTGGGCCACTCCTGATAGCGTTCCGGCCATGTAATATTTCGGTTACGTAGCAATTATTAGACAGCTATCGAATTTCACATCTTCTTTCTCCTCCAATAAACGGTCGTCACTTCACAGTTGTAAGAGAATTATAGCCATTTGGTTGTAGTCATAGCACAGCCTACAAGCAAAGAAGAAAATGAATGAGATCAAAGATCAAAAGAGAGAGAGAGAGAGAGAGAGAGAGCATTAAACCTATTCTTATCCCCAATATCATTCCCAATCAAATCAACAGAAAGAGAAAGGGGCAAGAAAAGGAAGCAAGAGAGTGTTCAAGAACTTACAGAGAATGGAGGAGGAGCGGGGTTCAGCCGACGCGGACTCGGCTACGCAGTCGAGCGGTGGACTTCACACAGCTCGACGCCAAGGAAGAGGCGGTCGGGATCGGACGGGTTTGATCCTAGCGGTGCTCATCGGAGCTGTTGAGGAAGGAGGTTGCGCCTCGTGCGGTCAAGAACGGGGTCTGGTAGAGCAAGACATGGCGCTCGGCTAGCTCGACGTGGTCAGGTCTGAGTGGCCGGAGGCGATCCTAAGCAGCGGAGGCCGGCGCCTAGAGACGAAGGTGACGCCGAACCGTCGGGGATCCGACCGGAGCGGGGATGCGGCGGAGAGAGAGGACGACCAGATCTGGAGAACACCGCGGTGGAGAAGAAGGTGGCGACGCCTGGAGCTCGACGGTTCCGGCAGCGTCGCGGGGAGGTGCTCGCCGAAATCGCCGGACACGCGGAGGGCACACCGCACGAAGCCGACTCCGTTCCTGGCGTGATCTAACCCGCGAGCGGAGGACGGTGTCGGAGCGGTGGAGGACACGGCTCCGGATCGTCGGTTTCCGGTGCGCAATAGACACGGGAAGAATTAGGGATAGGATTTATGTGGTTGTTTTCGTGTTCTGATCGTGTCGTGTCAGACACGGGGGAAATTTGGGATATTGTAACTGAGTTTGTACAGAGATTGTGTCGGATAAGATAAGAGTAGTGGACACCCTGGGGTCGGACCCAGAGGCCTGACACGGACTGGACACGAGAATCTTGGAAGTGGACACAATAACTTGGTGCTGGACATGGGCAGGACACAGCGGGGAAAGGAGGGCTCTCTTTGGAAATAGGTTTGGGTTTGGGCTTGGAGAATGGGCTGAATATTGTGGAATGAATATTCCTTGGAAATAGAGGGGTATTTGTAGGGTTGGCTGAACCAATTAGATCCAAGAACACATGGATAATTAATCTAACTTGTTAATTGGCTAGGTTCATAACCTCTAATTTAAGATTACTAGTATATATGCACGTGCTTTGCACGTATATTGGAGTGAATGATGTTGATGAGTTAGTTTATTTCTACTGCTTTTAATTATATAGGTTAATGGTTCAACCCTTCGAATTCTTTGGTAACAAATTAAAAGACTTAGCAAGTAGCATGAACCCTTTGATTTCCGTAAATGGTTGTCATTATTGCATCTCTTAAATGGTTGTTAGTAGAATTTATTGTAGGTATTCTTTTTAATTACTAAATATGTTAGAAGGGTATTTTTGGAACGAAAATTTTTCACGGTGAAGCCTACTTTTGACATTATATAGAGGAGATAAATATGTTAGAAGGGTATTTTTGGAACGAAAATTTTTCACGGTGAAGCCTAGTTTTGACATTATATAGAGGAGATTTTGACATTATATAGAGGAGATTAGTAGAATTTATTGTAGGTATTCTTTTTAATTACTAAATATGTTAGATGGGTATTTTTGGAACGAAAATTTTTCACGGTGAAGCCTAGTTTTGACATTATATAGAGGAGACTAGTATATATGCACGTGCTTTGCACGTATATTGGAGTGAATGATGTTGATGAGTTAGTTTATTTCTACTGCTTTTAATTATATAGGTTAATGGTTCAACCCTTCGAATTCTTTGGTAACAATTTAAAAGACTTAGCAAGTAGCATGAACCCTTTGATTTCCGTAAATGGTTGTCATTATTGCATCTCTTAAATTGTTGTCAGTGGAATTTATTGTAGGTATTCTTTTTAATTACTAAATATGTTGAAGGGTATTTTTGGAACGAAAATTTTTTACGGTGAAGCCTAGTTTTGGCATTATATAGAGGAGATAACTAATTAACCAACTCAATTACTCGTGCTACTTAGTTTCAAATCTAGAACCTTCTAAAACCAATCTATTTAGTTATCTAAAGCCTATTGTTATTAAATGGTTCGTTTAAAACCCAACACCCCATATTTTCTCTAATAGGTCAAATGAAGTCAATGAGAAGACCAACTAACTATTTAAACAATAAGGCTGAAACCTAAAAACGATCCAACTGAGTTTGGTTTGGCCCAATACTATATTCGTACAATTTCGTTCTTAAAGTTCTTTTTCAAGGAGTCATAAAGCAAGTCAAAAATAATGGATGCAAGTTAATATACAAGGAATTAGCTACTATGGTATAAGCATCCAGTGTAGTGGAACTAGCAACTGAGTAATGATCAAGATTCAAAACAACTAAAGAACGCCTAGTCAGATTTTTAAATCATTACAAAATAACTAGCAAGTATTACTTAACTAAAGGTATTTTAAAACTGTAACTTAAATAAAGATTGTAGAATTTAGGCTTTTAGAGTTTTCAATTAAATTGAAAATTTTAGAAAGGCATATTGAAATTTAAATAGTAGGATTCGGAGATTACACGAAGTATATGTCCACATCTTTCTCGAGTCCAAATCCCAAATCCTCCGAACGTTCTCGCATGACCTCGGTCAGATCTACCCTAATGTTCTCTCCACTTGAATCTGGGCAATGGATCTCCTCGTGTCCAAAGCAACGACATGTTGAACACGTAGGACGCTCCCACTCGTATACAACCAGAATTTGGAGGAGTTGTCCCGTCGGCAGGAAGACAAGTATATCCTTAGGCAGGGTGTGCACCGCAGTAACCTCCACAAGGATACAAATACAGATTCTTAAAAAAAGTAAAAGAGGTTTTGCATAAAACCTTCCTCGCGGAAAAGGAGAAAAAGATATTACGTGAAGGTTTGCACTACAACAAGACAACATCTAAATTATCCTCGCAGAAATAATCCATGCGGAAAAGCACATGCAAAAAAAGACCTCGCTCGTGCAAAGTCCTTCGTAGAAATAGCCTCGCATAACCTCGCGTAACAACTATCTTTGATACGTCTGTCATCTAACTCAGACACATCATTTAATGGCGCCGATGTTAATACGTCAATCACGAAAGGAATATTCTTTTATTTGAGACGGGTTCAAAACAAACGAGGATTCAGAAGTCCGCGTGGGTAAACGCTTTCTCATGCGACATTTAATGCTCTCGAAGCACTCGTACATTTGGTAATCACCATTATCAATTGTCTGGTAAGACCATTGTATTTTAATCATGAGATTTATTTTGTCGAAAATACTTCTATCGATTCATCATGATCGTTTTTATCCTCTAATCTTTCGTCTTGAAAAACAATATTTTTTGTTTTATATATATATATATATATATATATATATATATATATATATATATAAAGTGGCTAAGGTGTGAGGCATCCTCTCTAGTGGTTGTGAGTTCGAGCCACAGAAGAAATAATTAATTTTCAGTGGGTAATTAATTGGAACTAGCAATGTTGTACGCACTATCGGGCTCGACGAGCCAGACATAGAAACGAGCCTTGGGACAGGCAACAGAGGAGTGGGCCTACGGGCCAAGTGCAGGACATATGGACTGAGTTGAGAGTTCTTTGGGGTCGAGTTGTGAGCCTTTTGACTGAGTTACGGGTCATTAGGTGGACAATAATTATACCATTGATTATTCTATATTAAAAAATAATAATCATATTCCTAACTATTGTTATTTTGATCATTATTGTTAAAGGCTAAGTCAGTAGGTTAAGTAACTAAAAGTTAAGATTTTGTTATGTAATTCTTGATTTTGAATCCTCTAACTTATATTTGATTATTATTATTTTTTTTTCATTTTTATTTTCAAGCCTTCTTTGACTCAACTCTGTGAATCCTCCTATGCCTAAATCCACCTATGTTATGTAGCTCCGTCGCACCGACAAAGGGAGGAAAAGTTCATAAACCAAATTACTAAATTGACCTCATTACTGGGTTCCACTTGAGGTGGATTTCTCACATGTGGACCTCCACGGATTTCTTACATTGGCCCCACCGCAGATGGTAACTAAGTACAATCAGCACTCGCCACTTTCCAAATGGATTCGGGCCCCAACTGCCTACCAATCATGATCGTACGGTTGATCCTTCCCTACGCCATCGGATCGGATCCCGAACAACCCGTGGTGGTCCCCATCGGACTCTGTCCAAGTGGGTCTCTTTTGCACAACTAACTTGTCTGTAAAACGCGGGGAAGCCAATAGCCGTTGGATTTTCTTTACAAGGGACGGATCTCCAAGCACGTGTCACATATGGCGTATCACCTACGTCTTGTATGTAGAAGTACTAAATATAATGCAAATTCTAAAGTTACTACATTTTTTTTTGGCTATGACAGTCCAAATTTTTTTTAGCTTATTGATAAGTTTTTTATCTAATTTTTTTGTTTGAGGGCAGTCTAAAATTTGGTATAAAAGTCAATGACTTTTTATAATTTCTATGTTCTCTCTTCTTTCTATGCTCTCTTATTCGTATGCTTCTTCTTCCTTCTTCAAAAACTTAATTTCTTCCAATTATCAAAATTCTTCATTCTAATTCCTAAAATAGTTAAATAAATTAGTTTGAAACTAATTTATTATTGATATACGAACTGATGAACCCTAAAAATCAAAGTTGTAATTTTAAAAAATCAAACAGAGTCGACAGTCGGACTTCAAACCTGCATGACTGTAGGCAAACTCTACAGTCATATAGTATATATATGACTGTAGGACAGCCTATAGTCCTATAGTATATAGGACTGTAGAAAACCCTTTAGTCCTGTATTATATATGAACCGTAGGAAAACCTATAGTCCTATATTATATGTAGGACTGTATGAAATCATATAGTCCTATAATATATGTAGGACTGTATGAAAGGCTATAGTCTTATAGTATACCAAGACTTAATGTACTCCAACAATATTGGATCTTGATATACTATAGGACTATAGGCTTTCCTACAGTCCTACATATACTATAGGACTATAGGTTTTCCTATAATCCATATACAATACAGGACTATAGGATTACCTACAGTCCTACATATACTATAGGACTATAGGCTTTCCTACAGTCCATATATAATACAAAACTATAAGCTTTCCTACAATCCTACATATACTATAGTGTTGGGAACGAAAGTGCGAAAATCGTTCCCCAAACCAGAGAGTACCTGCGAGAGAACCGAGCAAAATGCACAAACCAGAAACGTCAAACACAAATCGCAGACACAGAGATTTTTGACGTAAAAAATTCTTGCGGGAAAAACCACGGGACAATCGGAGTCCAACCCAGAAAAGCCTCCACTAATAGAATAAAAAATACACCGAGTCCTTACAAACTTCTCACCGATCCAAACGGATCACCACAACTCTTTTGGAACAGAAAATAGATTATAACCACGAAGAAGAAAGACAACGAGAAATACCCGAAACGGATCTCCTTCTTCGAAACGGCATCCAATCCTTCTTTCTCCTCTCTAATGTTGCAATGATACTCTTGCCTCATTTTCTCTCCCTGTTGCTATTTTTTTTTTAGAGAGAGAGAGATATATATTTTAGGGCCAGGAGACACCTATATATAGCCTCAAACCCACAACTAGCATTCTTATTATAGATAGGAATATCCAATCCAAATCCAAATTCATTGACATATTCCTATTATATGTAGGAATATTCAATCTAAATCCATTGAGATATTCCTATTATATTTAGGAATATCAAATCCAAATAAATTGAGGTATTCCTATTATATGTAGAAATACTCGATCATACTCCGGAATATTTTTCACATAGGTTGGGAACCCCACCCACTCCAATAAATCTCCCCCTTCACAACTATGTGGAGAGGATCGTCATCCCGACGATCCGCCTACAGTACTCAAACTTTTTTATTGGTAGAACCTTTGTGAACATATTTGTTTCGTCGTCATTTGTATGAACATTCTCAAGCGTCGCTTCCTTCTTGTCAACCGGCTATGAAATGTCTGATTCTTTATAAGGTGAATAGCACTCTGACTATCGCAAAGCAAATGATACTGCTCCTGCTTTAGCCCAATTTTCTGCAGCAGCTTTGTCACGCCCCAGTCCCAAAATATCGAGGGATTGGACACGTGACAATGGCCAGCAGCACACACTGATGGACAACCCAATTTAATGGATCCATCAGGGTGTACTTAAGCTGTAGTACAACAATAAAGGTCCAATGATACAAGTCAAAGTCTATTCTAATCTCATCCACATAATATAAACACAAGTCAAATGCCAGAATAAATCAAAATAAATATAGTCTAACATGTCTCAATAAAAGTGTCTCGGGGACAACCCGATAATAAATCTGATACATCAATGCAATAGACATGAAATAAAGTAACTAGAAACAGAAATAACTGAGTATATAAAGCCAATACTCAGGAGAAGTCCTCTGGCACGATCTCATCATCGGGTTCTGGTTTTGCTCCAATGTATGCTCTTGTCCCGTATACCTCGGGATAGATCTCTTCGGCTATACCTGGGGACATCATCCGGAATCCAGGTCCTCAGGGGACATAGCAAGGTACAAAATAATACAAGCCAATATAAATGCAGTGCAATAGTAAATAAAATAAATAGGATAAATATGTAACCATCTATGTGATATGCAAGTGAGAGAATTAATCATACTCAGGCTGAGACTACTATAGGCTCTGTGTCGGGGAAACCCATAGCAGCATTCTCTCGAAGGGCCAGTACATGTGCCAAAGCTCTGTGTCAGAGTCTAAGGCACCTCCAGATAACTATATACATATAATATAATCAGCCTTTCCTATGGTAAGTCTCTTCCCACCCAATATAATCACACGTCTCATGTTCACGATGTCTCATGTCCATGTCACGCACGATCATGACCTCTAATTGATGCAGCGAGTCATAAGGATAGCTAAGCATATGCAATATCTATGTCACAAGTCCTGTAGCATATACAGAATCACCATGAATAACTTAGAAGATTCTGTCATATGAATAGTGTCAAGTGTTCTGAGGTTTAACGTACTTGATTATGCAAGCACGAAGATATATAAAGTGTCGCGATATCAATCTCTAGTGACGTTACCCGACACCGCGTATGGCGTCGACACCCGAATGTTATTCAGACGCTAAGCAATGTCACACGGTCCTAGGTTGAACATTTATATCAAGATTATATATGTATGTACAGAGAACTCAAGCAAATACTATAACAGGAATCTCTGCGAGTTGGCAAGGTACACTTGCCTGGTGTTTGGTTTCCAACTGCGGCTCTGGTAGTCGTGAAATCTTCCGAAACGTCTCCGGATGCTGAAACAAATATTACCATCATGCTCAAAAGATATTAAATAGCTAGAATTTTCTGTCCTTGAGTCCAATTTGGACACAGGGGCAAAAGTGACAGTTTTTGGTCAAAGCGGGGTCCACATGTGGCCCGCTTCGCACCGAAAAATGTGTCAAGAACAAAGTTCTCCAAATTTGTCAAACTTAGTGTCAACAAGTCCAGAACGATGAAACGAACCCAACGAAACGTCCAGAACTGGATTCCGATGATCCGATCACAAAATTGCCGTCAAGTGGAGCCGCGGGGCCCACGATACGCGATTTTGTCGACGTTCTCAGAATCGAACCAAACTTGGGTCACAGGACCAGCGTATTGCTACGAGTCCGATGGCGCAAGTTTCGTTTTGATCTGACGTGTGTACACGAAGTTACAACGAGTTCCAGAATAGGACCGATATGGGGCGTTGTCGACGGATACGCGTTGATTCCGGTGTGCACGCACATCTAAATCAACTTTCACAAAATCCCACACGTCCGTATTAACGGTGCGTGAAGTTCGCACGTGACCAAGTCGTCCCGTTTGGCGGAGCGCACTCAGTTCTGGGGTAAAACAGGGCGTTATTTTCCCGATTTTGGGTCACAGTTTGCGATCGCCACAGGACGCGACACACCGAGCGGGTTGCACGAGTATCGAGAGGGTCACGCAGGGTTCGCATCACAACAGACAAAACAGGAAACGGGGCAGCAAGGAGAGAGAAAAGGCTACCTGAACAGGGCTCCGCAGAAACTGGGATTCCTCGTGTCCGCGAGGCGACACGACACAACACTGTGTCTAGGGTTAGGGTTCTGGCACTGGGGGAAGCGGCTGGGGGCGCCGGGGCTTCGCCGGAGGAGGGGCGGCGTGCTGGCGGAGCGGGTCAGGCGAAGGCGGTCGGAGCTGGCCTCGGCTGCTGCTGCTGCTGTCGTCGGCGAGAGGAGGCGGGGCAAGGGCTGCGGGTGAGAGTCGGTGCGGGGACGCCGGGGTTGTGGGGACGACGGAGGGCGGCGGGGCTAGGGGTTCTAGTGGCGGAGGCGGCGGGTGAGATGGCGGTGGCAGCGGGGTTTAGGGCTGGGGTTATATAGTGAGGCGGAGCGGGGACGAGGGCCAAGCGGGGCGGATCATCGTGGCGGGGGAGGCGGAGCCGGGAGGCGTCGTGGCCGGGCGGGGCGAGGCAAGGCCGGAAAACACGGGGGTTCGTGGGTGAGGGTGAGGGGGCGGGTCGGGGTCGGGTCCGGGTCCGATCCGATCTGACCCGTTAGGCCTAGGGGCGGTTCAAGCCGGTCCGGTTCGGTTGGACCGGGTTCATCCCGGTTCAAACCGGTTTGATCCCGGTTCAACCCGGTTCAGTTTGGTTTTTATTAAAACGGGGTTTTTAGGTCTTTAAAAATTATTCCAGGGTCCAATAAATTCTAGAAAAATTATCCTATGTCCAATATTTTTTTTACATCCAAAAATATTATTTTTATAATATTTTAATATTGTTTAAAAACATTTAATTTTAATTTATTCCAAAAATACCTTGATTTTAATTAGTTAAAAATTACCAAAAATTCCAGAAAATTGCGAAAATTTATTTTAAAAAATTCCTGAAAACTCAGGGGGTTTACAATCTACCCCTCTTAAGAGGATTGCGTCCTCATAATCAAAGAATAACCGGTCAACAGAGATAACACGGTTGCAAGCATTGTTCGAAACATATCACTATCAAGATCATGATCAAGGAGAATCAAGGATAAGGGTTTAAGCAAGACACCTAGGGAAACATCATTTCCTTAAGAAATAAAAGTTATGAAAATTTCAGAGTGAAGGAAATCTAGTTAAAGCAAGCTTTTTAGAAAAAAAAAACTAGGTTATCACTAGGTAAAACATACTAGGTTATTATTAACAAGTTCTAAATTATTAGGTTTAGGGCTATGGTCACGAACTAACAGGCATGAGTTAAAGCAATGCTAGGAATAGATAACTATAAATAACTCAAATCTTACGCGCATTCACTACTCCACGAGTCTGTGCGTCCTCCATCGCCATCGCAAAAGCTTGTCTGCATCCTTGTGGGGGTACCCTCTGCTGTTGCTGGGCCTGCTAGAAGAGTGCTGCTTGAGGTGCCATGGGTGGCCTCGGCTGATATCCTTCCGGTGCTGGTGAAGCTTGTTGATTTACTATCGGTGCTCCTTCTCGAGGCTTAGGGCAATCCCTCACTGAATGCTGATTGGATCCACAAGCAAAACATAATCCCAATTTACGTCGGCATTCCTTGGCAAGATGGCCTACTTTGCCACAATAGTGGCAAGAAGGTAGGACTAGAGATTTGGATGCAGCTCCCTGTGGTGCTTGATGCGGATGAGATTTCTTTGCGACTTCTACATACGGTGCTCTTGCTGGCGCTGATGCGAAGGGCTGCTTCAGGCTGGACTCTCTCCTGGTGACGCGCTCCATGCGTCGGGCTGCAGCAAGGACGTCCGTGTAAGAAGTAGGTACAACGGATCCGATCAGTCTCTGTAGCTCGAAGTTTAGTCCGTCGAAGAACTTCTCAGCCTTCTCTTCTTCTGTCGGGATCAGGGTTGGGGCGAAGCGACTTAGACGAATGAACTTCACATTGTACTCTTCCACTGTCATCTTGTCTTGAGTGAGGTGATCGAACTTGTCCCAAAGTTTCGATCGAGCAGTAAATGGAATGTACATCTCCTGGAAGAGTCTGGAGAACTCCTCCCAAGTGACTCGGTCTGGTCCGAGACGTGTCTCCTCGGATAGCCACCAGTGATGTGCATTGCCCGTCAACTGTATCCGGACGGCAATCATCCAATGCTCTCTTGGAAGCTCACCTGCTTCTAATTGATGTTGAGTGTTTGTGAGCCACTCGTGAACTTCAGTGGGATCCTCCTTGCCTGAAAAGGTGCGGGGCTTCAGTTGGCAAAAATCGGTGATATAGCCCGTCGATGGCCGTCGAGCTGGTAGATTTGCCTGCTCCAGTGCAGTCACTATGCTATTTCTCAGATTGGCTGCCTCGTGACGCTGAGCCTCTTGATGAATCTGCTGTTGAGCTTGCATCATTGCGCAGAATATTTGAAACATTTGTTGACAATCCATGGGCTGTCCTGGTGGAAAGGGAGGCATCTGGGGAGTAAACTGCTGCGGTGGTGGAATATCGTCTCGCCGAAATCTTGAGGTAGGTTGACCTGCTTGATGACTTTGTTGAGCTGATTGACCTCCACCTACGGGTGTCACTTCACCGTCATAGATGACATCTGCTACTTATGGTGTTCCTGCGGGAGTCTCGTCGCATGCTTGTGGATCCATTATTCTGCATCCAAAATAAACTATGAGAAGCGTACAGAAGAATCAAGGCAGGATGCAAGTAAATTATTTTTGAAGTCGATATAGAGGTCAAGAACGAATCAAACAAGTGGATGAGATCCTATAACTTATCATATTCTTATTGCAGGCTTGCTCGGTCCCTAAGTTGAAACCAAAGCAATTTAGTCATTGACCTGCATGGGCCACCACAAAAACCATGTCACGCCCCAGTCCCAAAATATCGAGGGACTGGACACGTGATAATGGCCAGCAGCACACACCGATGGACAACCCAATTTAATGGATCCATCAGGGTGTACTTAAGCTGTAGTACAACAATAAAGGTCCAATGATACAAGTCATAGTCTATTCTTATCTCATCCACAGAATATAAACACAAGTCAAATACCAGAATAAATCAAAATAAATATAGTCTAACATGTCTCAATAAAAGTTTCTCGGGGACAACCCGAGAATAAGTCTGATACATCAATGCAATAGACAGAAAATAAAGTAACTAGAAACATAAATAACTGAGTATATAAAGCCAATACTCAGGAGAAGTCCTCTGGCACGATCTCGTTCTCGGGTTCTGGTTCTGCTCTAATATATGCTCTTGTCCCGTATACCTCAGGATAGATCTCTTCGACTATACCTAGGGACATCATCCAGAATCCAGGTCCTCAGGGGACATAGCAAGGTACAAAATAATACAAGCCAATATAAATGAAGTGCAATAGTAAATGAAATAAATAGGGTAAATATGTAACCAGCTATGTGATATGCAAGTGAGAGCATTAATTATATTCAGGCTGAGACGACTATAGGCTCTGTGTCGGGAAAACCCATAGCAGCATTCTCTCGAAGGGCCAGTACATGTGCCAAAGCTCTGTGTCAGAGTCTAAGGCACCTCCAGATAACTATATACATATAATATAATCAGCCTTTCCTATGGTAAGTCTCTTCCTACCCAATGTAATCACACGTCTCATGTTCACGATGTCTCATGTCCATGTCACGCACGATCATGACCTCTAATTGATACAGCGAGTCATAAGGATAGCTAAGCATATGCAATATCTATATCACAAGTCCTGTAGCCTATACATAATCACCATGAATAACTCAGAAGATTCTATCACATGAATAATATCAAGTGTCCTGAGGTTTGACGTATTTGATTATGCAAGCACGAAGATATATAAAGTATCGCGATATCAATCTCTAGTGACGTTACCCGACACCGCGTACGGCATCGACACCCGAATGTTATTCAGATGCTAAGAAATGTCACACGGTCCTAGGTTAAATATTTATATCAAGATTATATATGTATGTACATAGAACTCAAGCGCAAATACTATAACAGGAATCACTGCGAGTTGGCAAGGTACACTTGCCTGGTGTTTGGTTTCCAACTACGGCTCTGGTATTCGTGAAATCTCCCGAAACGTCTCCGGATGCTGAAACAAATATTACCATCATGCTCAAAAGATATCAAATAGCTAGAATTGTCCGTCCTTGAGTCCAATTTGGACACAGGGGCAAAAGTGACAGTTTCTGGTCAAAGCGGGGTCCACTTGTGGCCAGCTTCGCACCAAAAAATGTGTCAGGGACAAAGTTCTCCAAATTCGTCAAACTTAGTGTCAACAAGTCCAGAACGATGATACGAATCCAACGGAACATCCAGAACTGGATTCCGATAAGCCGATCACAAAATTGCCCGTCAAGTAGAGCCGCGGGGCCCACGATACACGATTTTGTCAACATTCTCAGAATTGAACCAAACTTGGGTCACAGGACCAGCGTATTGCTATGAGTCTGATGGCGTAAGTTTTGTTTCGATCCGACGTGTATACACAAAGTTACAACGAGTTCTAGAACGGGGCCGATACGGGATGTTGTCGACGGATACGCGTTGAATCCGGTGTGCACGCACATCCAAATCAACTTTCGCAAAATCCTATACGTCCGATTAACGGCGTGCACCTTTCGGTAAAGTCCGCACGCGACCAAGTCGTCCCGTTTGGCGGGGTACACTTAGTTCCGGGGTAAAACAGGGCATTATTTTCCCGATTTTGGGTCACAGTTTGCGATCTCCATAGGACGCGACACACCGAGCGGGTTACACGGGTATTGAGAGGGTCACGCAGGTTCGCATCACAATAGATGAAATAGAAAACGAGGCAGCGAGGAGAGAGAAAAGGCTACCTGAACAGGGCTCCGCAGAAACTGGGATTCCTCGTGTCCGCGAGGCGACACGACACAACACTGTGTCTAGGGTTAGGGTTCCGGCGCTGGGGGAAGCGGCTGGGGGCGCCGGGGCTTCGCCGGAGGAGGGGCGGCGTGCTGGCGGAGGCGGAGTGGGTCAGGCGAAGGCGGCCGGAGCTGAGCTGGCCTCGGCTGCTGTTGCAGCTGTCGTCGGCGAGAGGAGGCGGGGCGAGGGCTGCGGGTGAGAGTCGGTGCGGGGACGCCGGGGTTGTAGGGACGACGGAGGGCGGCGGGGCTGGGGGTTCTGGTGGCGGAGGCGGCGGGTGAGATGGCGGTGGCAGCGGGGTTTAGGGCTAGGGTTATATAGTGAGGCAGAGCGGGGACGAGGGCCGAGCGGGGCGGGGCGTCGTGGCGGGGGAGGCAGGACGTGGCGGGGGAGGCGGAGCCGGGAGGCGTCGTGGCCGGGCGAGGCGGGGCGAGGCCGGAAAACTCGGGGGTTCGTGGGTGAGGGTGAGGGGTCGGGTAGGGTTCGGGTCGGGTGCGGGTCCGATCCGATCCGACCCGTTAGGCCTATGGGCGGTTCAGGCCGGTCCGATTCGGTTGGACCGGGTTCAGCCCGGTTCAAACCGGTTTGATCCCGGTTCAACCCGGTTCAGTTTGGTTTTTATTAAAATGGGGTTTTTAGGTCTTTAATAATTGTTCCGGGGTCCAATAAATTCTAGAAAAATTACCCTATGTCCAATATTTTATTTTACATCCAAAAATATTATTTTTATAATATTTTAATATTGTTTAAAAATATTTATTTTTATTTAATTCCAAAAATATCTTAATTTTAATTAGTTAAAAATTACCGAAAATTCCAAAAAATTGTAAAAATTTATTTTTAAAAATTGCTGAAAACTCAGGGGGTTTACAAGCTTCTTCATCCACATCAACTCCTTGCAAGCCTACGTCGCCATAATATATTCTGCCTCTGTCGTTGACAAGGCAACACACTTCTGTAAACGCGACTGCCATGATACTGTTCCACCAGCAAACATTATCACATAGCCCGAAGTCGATCGCCTCGTCTCTACATCTCTAACCATATCAGCGTCGGTATATCCAACCAGCTTCGGCTCGTCACCACCAGATAAAAGTCTCCAATCGACAGTACACTGAAGATAGCGTAGAATCCACTTGACCCCACTCCAATGTACCCTTCCAGGATTGGAAGTGTACCTGCTAACTATGCCGACTGCGTAAGCAATGTCTGACCTCGTACATACCATAGTATACATAAGACTCCCCATGGCTGAGGCATATGAAACTCGCTCCATATCTTTTTTCTCGTCCTCAGTAGATGGACACTGCTCCTCAATGAACTTAAAGTGAGCCGCAAAGAGGTTACTCACCTTCTTCGCCCCGTCCATCCTGAAATGCTGAAGTATTCGGTGAATGTACTTCTTTTGGGACAAGTATAGCAGCTTGGACTCTCTCTCTCTCTCTCTCTCTCTCTCTCTCTCTCTCTCTATCCCAAGAATAGTCTTCGCTGTGCCCAAATCCTTCATAAAGAAGGCCACGTCCAGTTGGCGCTTCAACTCTGCTATCCTGGTGGCATTCCGACCCACCAACAGCATGTCATCAACATAAAACAACAAAAGGATAAAATCATCCTCGGTGAAGTACCTCACAAAAATACAATGATCCGACGTCGTCTGTGCATAGACATGCTCCCCCCATAAATGACTCAAACTTCCTGTACCACTGCCTCAGAGCATGTTTCAGACCATACAAGCTATTCCTCAATCGGCAGACCAAATGTGACTTTTTCTTCTCACAGAATCCCTTTGGATGCTCCATGTACAACTCCTTCTCAAGATCACCGTGGAGGAATATCATCTTCACATCCATTTGTATGATCTCCAAGTCAAAACTGGCTGCCAATGCTAGCACCACCCGTATAGATGATTGCTTGACGACTAGCGAAAAGATCTCATCATAATCTACGCCTTTCCGCTGACCGTAGCCTTTAACTATCAGTCTCGTTTTGTATCAAGGGCGAGTAGCATCATCTGTCTGCTTCACTCTGAACCCCCATCGATTCTTCAAAGGCTTCTTGCCCTTTGGCAACCGTATCAGATCATAAGTAGAGTTAGCCTCCAAGGAACTCATATCCTTATGCAAGGCCTCCATCCACTCCTGCCTGTGTTCGTCTTTCATAGTCTCTGCGAAACTTTCGAGGACAAAATTTTTATAAGTTGGGTAGAATGTAAAACCCTAAATTCTGAAAAACCGTATTACTTAATTTATTTAGTAATATGAGCTAAATAGAGGGAATATATTTTATTTATTTTTTTGTTTGAGGTATTTGTGCAATTAGAGTATTTATGGAGCCATTATAAAAATTTTCCTAATTTATTCCATGTAGGAGACCCTTTGGACAGTTGCTAGCTTAATGGTATGCACCAACATATTTTTTTTAAAATTTTTATGTGTTTATATAATTAAATAGAAAATAAGTTCCTATTAGATCTCACCCCGAAACCCGTTAACCTCAAACCCAAACCCATTAGGAAAATATCAACAGCAGCAGTAGCAAAAACCAACTTCTCTTTCTTTCTTTCTCCGCGCGTAAAGTTTAAACCCCACATGTAAACAACTCCGTGCGTAAAGTAGAACTCCACCGCTTAATTTCCTACACCGCGCGTAACACAAACACTACCGCCTCATTCCACCGTCTCTTATCTCTATGTTATTACTAAACACTCCCCAACCGCAACCAAAATCAATGAGAGAAAGAAACGACAGCAACACCCACCGCCTCTTTATCTCTCTATATATTACAACTTTTCCAAACCCTAACCCACTTCTTCTTACAACAAACTTAACACTGGTTGGAAGTGCACTATACAGAACTTTTGCTCGGCAAGTATACCTTGCCATTGTACTATTATTTATATTCCATCTGATACATGCATGTTTAATTCTGCTTATATAGATATTTATATTTTTGTAGATTTTTGGACCTACTTTATGAGACCACCCCAGTATTATGGAGCATCATTAGGTTCATTGGCCGTGACACAGTTGTTACACGAGTTATGAGTCTCATATAGATCCCGGACTACGTATTGGGTTGGCCGCCTGTACGTATGAGTCGTGCGTTAGGGATGACTGCTGATAGAAATTTTGTATGCTAGTAGACCTGGCAGTTATTTAGAGGTTTATCGTGTCATAGATATGACATGCCTAGAGCATGGGGGTAGGAAGAACAATAAGTAAGGTATTTGGGCTCCTTTACACTTTTCTCCTGTACGCCCGGATTCTCCACCGGAGAAACGGGTGATGACGACCACTATATTTTATATTGCAGGCGGCCTCTATCGTTCAAAAGACGACATGCTGGTAGGCCCCTGATTCTCCGAGAGAATTATGCCAATCCCATTATGGCCAGATAGCCCACGTGTTGGAAAGTTGTTCTCAAATTGCATTCACTTAGACGGTTAGGCGACCCATTAGATTTTTATATTTCAGTACTTATTGGCATATTATTATGTATCTTGTTACGTCCCTCTAAGGACCTGGTCTTTTTTCAGATATGGACGAGCAGGAGTACGGTCCTGGACATGACGCTACTTACCAGGCTGAGGAGGTCTTACCCTCGGAGTATCTGTGATTTTATTACTACTGTTTAGATATCTTTTTGCTACTTCAGTATAGTCGTTTTGTAGTGGATTTGTTTCCACCCGACTAGCAGACTTGATACTCATCTTAATATTCAGATATTATTCAGCTCTTTATTCCTATTTATTATTCATGCTGTGGATGAGATATAGATTGTGTGGAACTTGTTGTGACAGTATATTACCACTAGTGTATTGGATATTCATGAACAACGTACTTGTGTATACGGTTTCCATATATTGGAGTTTGCATACATACAGCTGGGCGTGTTACGTATTTCTAGTCCTACGTATATTGGAAACATATTTTTGGTGGTGGCCCATACAGGTCAAGAATATATTGTCTTGGTTATGTAACTGTACCAAACAAGCCTGCTTATAGGAATAGAGTATAAGGATCTCATCCACACTTGACTGAACCTTATTCTTCCTTTCAACCATCCTATGTTTGGATAAACAAGTTTTACGCCAAAGATCCTTTACCCTTGTTGGCGTAAAAGCCAAATAACTGTTGTTGCCATAAAAACCAATTGACTATCTTGTTGGCGTAAAGGCCAAACTATGAAGAAGACTGTCTACTTTACGCTGCGGTTATGACAACTGACATGTATCCCTTTGTAAGATCATGACATGCAAACCACGTAGGTAACTGCCCCAGCGTAACTTGATGATTCCTGAATAAATAGATAACCAGTATAGAGTAGCCTGATTAGGCATAAAATGTAAGGATGGTGATATGAGCGTATTTGTTACAGCTTTAGCTTTCCCAGTCAAGAACCAAATCTCGTGCATTAAATGCAGATATATGCCTCGAGCCCTGTGCAAGAAACAATTTTTGACGTAGCGTCTGATTTTGTCTCATCTTGAGCGTAAAAACTCATCTCTGTAGGCAGCGTATTCAGAAGACTCAACTTTTCTTCCTCTTGGAAGCGTAAAAATGACTTGTATCAAATATGTCACTAGACGACAACCTGGGTCTCTGTGCAAAATTATCATCATAGTCGTCCTCTCGATCTTCATACGGTACTTTTGTCAGATGTCAGGTTCACTGATTTATCTGACAAATTTATCCGAGGAAATACAAAGAGTTTCTCGTAACGTACTTTATGCTGCAACGTACTATACGCAAGAAGTGTAGCAAAATTTTACGTGCAGCGATCCTTTACGCACAGACTTTTACGCGAGCTCTTTCACGCATGAAAGATTTTACGCAGAAAATCTTTTACGTGCCGATCATTTTACGCACGGAAACTTTTCCGCAGACTTTTACCCAAACAGTTCTGAAACTTATTTTACGCCGACAGTTTTTGATCTCTGCTTTACACAGACATTTCTGAATCCCTACTTTACGCAAACTTCTTTGAATCTCTGTTTTACGTCGACGACTTTGAATCTCTACTTTACACTTCTCTGCTTTACGCGGCTAGCCCTGAAGCCATATTTTACGCAGAGAATTTCCAGCCTATTTCATGCTTCTATATTCTATTTAATATTTATATCCTGTTTGATTCCTATACTTCCTCTAATCGTTGTGTACATCACCTGTAGAAAGATGGATATGCAGAAAGGATGTACTGTCGCCGATGGTGACACAACTCCTGGAGTCAATGGTCAGACTCAAGGAGGGACCTCAATAATTCCTAGACTTCCAGGACCAGATGGACAGGTTCACAATCCAGTTCAATCTGATCTTCTCGTTCCACCCAATGGGAACCTTCCAGTCTCATCGACACCGCAGGATGGCCAGGCACAACTATTCCAATTCTTCCAGATAATAATACAGGAACAGCGACAACAGGCCGCCACCCTAGCTGCAGAGCAGAGGCATCAAGCAGCAGAACAGAGATAAGAGTTCCTAGCAGCTCTTGAAAGTATGGCTGCAAAGACTACTGTACCAGCTCAAGCACTAGCTCCAGAACCTCGAGCTAGAGTTGGTTCAGTAAAGGACTTTGTACAGATGGGTTTGAGGCCGTACAAAGGCATTGAGAGCCCAGAAGAAACTACCAACTGGATCACTCACACTCAAAAATTATTAGAGGCATCACAGCTACCTGCAGACCTATGGATGACGGGTGTAAGGACACATCCAGGACCAATAAGGACACAGCAAGGAGAACCTATCAGACGTCCTTTGAAACAACAACAACAGTATCAACACAGAGTCGGACCGTACCAGACCCCAGAGAAGCCCTACTGCCATTATTGTGGGAAATGCGGACATATTATGAGGGACTGTCGAACTCGCTTAGGACAATGTATGAGGTGTGGTTCCGAACAGTATTTGGTAAGAGTGCCCAATGCAGCAGACAGTGACACTTTCACCGCCACTACAGGAGCTAGCACTTCCAGCACCGAAGCCATCTCAGCAGATAAATAGACTAGGAGAATCAACTTGGCAGCACGAGGACGGCAGGCTCAAACATTTTCTGAACCTATTTTGTTGACCAAGGTATAAAATTACTTTGTTAATCTATACCTTATACCATCCCTGACACTTCTGACTGTAGATCGAGTGATTTTATTCTATATTAGGATATATAGTTTGCTAAGGTTATAGTTGTAATCTTGAATTTTAAATTTTGTGCCTGATAGTTGAGTTGTTCATTTAGACTGTGATTATTATCCTTTAGTCGTAGATCCCGTAATTTGTATCCATAACTTGATACAAGTTATATTCTATTTCACTAGAAAGCCAGTAACCCTTTCATTCTTAATGTTGACACCTTTATTCTATGAGCACTATGATTAAGACTTAAGATGACCACTACCTATATAATATAATATGAGACCATAATGAGTGCCAAGAACTTTTCTCATATACCCTAACAAGAGTTCTATCTTATTTACAAGGACCAGGTTATTCTGAAAAATTCCCTCAAGGCAACTACAGTATTAGTTTATTGTTATAAGTTGGGTAGTATGCCTCAAAACTAGTATCACATAGTCCTCTTGACTCCTTAATAAAATATAGTTAAATGACATTAACTGTACGCTAGCATAAGAAGATAATGTTTATCCAGACTGTAAATTTTAGAGGCCCATACCCTATTTGGTCAACTAGCGACTTAGACAAGGAGTTAGTATGACAACTGTAGAGACTGTAGAGTCTTATCTCTTTGTGACTTAAATTATTTTGTAATATTTCTCATCATAATCTAGCGTATTTGTGTATTTCTATTTTTTTTGAACTACCTTGACTTATGCTGCTGTTACAGCCTAGTTTTGCAAGCTTATTCTTTTATCAAGTTTGTTTATGATATATGTATTAGTGGATGCATACATTAATACATTTCAAAATCAGTGTATTACGGTCTGATCAACCATAGTACGCTTGGTTCACCCTTCGCAATACTACTTTACATGGATTGAGATACATAGTTGACTAGTAAATGAATATACTTACCCTAGACATATCTGGCATATCACATCGGTTACATAACTATATTGATACGAGCATGTGAATAAGAATTACCAAAAATATGATTTCAACCCACAACCGCCTTGATGATTCCCAATTGAATTCTTTAAAACTCCTTGAACCTCGTACTTGTATTCTATCACCTTCACCTAGAATTTTTTATTATTGCTCTCCGTCTTCCCTTACTTCGGAAAGATGAAACTTCGTACATGGTATAAGTTTGATATACAGATAGTACTAGATATACCCCAGAGACCAATCACATTATTTGATGATTACTTCCCAAAATTAAGGGTATATCATAGGTGATATATTTTGTGTAAACTTTGAGGATTGAATAACATGATTAAATAATTTGAGGAATAGTTTTCTTAAATATATGGCCTTAAGTGATAGATGGATAAATTCTAAGTTGGGTAGAAATTGCATTATTAAACTTGAGATGAATTTTATTGTAATCAAGAGAGATTAGATAGAGAGACCCTACCCTATTTAATTTCGAGGACGAAATTTTTATAAGTTGGGTAGAATGTAAAACCCTAAATTCTAAAAAATTGTATTACTTAATTTATTTAGTAAATATAAGCTAAATAGAGGGAATATATTTAATTTAATTTTTTGTTTGAGGTGTTTGTGCAATTAGAGTATTTATGGAGCCATTATAAAATTTTTCCTAATTTATTCCATGTAGGAGACCCTTTGGACAGTTGCTAGCTTAATGGTATGCACCAACATATTTTTTTTAGAATTTTCCTGTGTTATATAAATATATAGAAAAGAAGTTCCTATTAGATCTTAACCCGAACCCCGTTAACCTCAAACCCAAACCCATTAGGAAAATATCAACAGCAGCAGTAGCAAAAACTACCAACTTCTCTTTCTTTCCTTCTTCGTGCGTAAAGTTTAAACCCCACGCGTAAACAACTCCGCGCGTAAAGTAGAACTCCACCGCTTAATTTCCTACACCGTGCGTAAAACAAACACCACCGCCTCATTCCATCGCCTCTTATCTCTATGTTATTACTAAACACTCCCCAACCGCAACCAAAACCAATGAAAGAAAGAAACGACAGCAGCACCCACCGCCTCTTTATCTCTATATATATTACATCTCTTCCAAACCCTAACCCACTTCTTCTTACAACAAACTTAACACTGGTTGGACGTGCACTATACAGAACTTTTGCTCGGCAAGTATACCTTGCCATTGTACTATTATTTACATTCCAACTGATACATGCATGTTTAATTTTGCTTATATAGATGTTTATATTTTTGTAGATTTTTGGACCTACTTTATGAGACCACCCCAGTATTATGGAGTATCATTAGGTTCATTGGCCGTGACACAGTTGTTACACGAGTTGTGAGTCTCATATAGATTCCGGACTACGTATTAGGTTGGCCGCCTGTACGTATGAGTCGTGCGTTAGGGATGACTGCTGATAAAAACTTTGTATGCTAGTAGACCTGACAGTTATTTAGAGGTTTATCGTGTCATAGATATGACATGCCTAGAGCATGGGGTGGGGAGAACAATAAGTAAGGCGTTTGGGCTCCTTTATACTTTTCTCCTGTACGCCCGGATTCTCCACCGGAGAAACGGGTGATGATGACCACTATATTTTATATTGCAAGCGGCCTCTGTCGTTCAAAAGACGACATGCTGGTAGGCCCCTGATTCTCCGAGAGAATCATGCCAATCCCATTATGGTCAGATAGCCCACGTGTTGGAAAGTTGTTCTCAAACTGTATTCACTTAGACGGTTAGGCGACCCATTGGATGTTTATATTTCAGTACTTATTGGCATGTTATTATGTATCTTGTTACGTCCCTCTGAGGACCTGGTCCCTTTCCTGATATGGACGAGCAGGAGTACGGTCCTGGACCTGACGCTACTTACCAGACTGAGGAGGTCTTACCCTCGGAGTATCTGTGATTTTATTACCACTGTTTAGAGATCTTTTTGCTACTTCAGTATAGTCGTTTTGTAGTGGATTTGTTTCCACCCGACTAGCATACTTGATACTCATCTTAATATTCAGATATTATTCAGCTCTTTATTCATATTTATTATTCGTACTGTGGATGAGATATAGATTGTGTGGAACTTGTTGTGACAGTATATTACCACTGGTGGATTGGATATTCATAACAACGTATGTGTGTATACGGTTTCCATATATTGGAGTTCGTATACATACGGCTGGGCGTGTTACGTATTCCTAGTCCTACGTATTTTGGGACTGGGGCATGACACCCAAAATTCTGAAAAACCATATTACTTAATTTATTTAGTAAATATGAGCTAAATAGAGGGAATTTATTTTATTTAATTTTTTTTTGAGGTGTTTGTGCAATTAGAGTATTTATGGAGCCATTATAAAAAAAATTCTAATTTATTCCATGTAGGAGACCCTTTGGACAGTTGCTAGCTTAATGGTATGCACCAACATATTTTTTTAGAATTTTCCTGTGTTTATATAATTAAATAGAAAAGAAGTTCCTATTAGATCTTAACCCGAAACCCGTTAACCTCAAACCCAAACTCATTAGAAAAATATCAACAGCAGCAGTAGCAAAAACCAACTTCTCTTTCTTTCCTTCTCCGCGAGTAAAGTTTAAACCCCACGCGCAAACAATTCCACGCGTAAAGTAGAACTCCACCGCTTAATTTCCTACACCGCGCGTAAAACAAACACCACCGCCTCATTCCACCGCCTCTTATCTCTATGTTATTACTAAACACTCTCCAACCGCAACCAAAACCAACGAAAGAAAGAAATGACAGCAACACCCACCGCCTCTTTATCTCTATATATATTACAACTCTTTCAAACCCTAACCCACGTCTTCTTACAACAAACTTAACACTGGTTGGACGTGCACTATACAGAACTTTTGCTCGGCAAGTATACCTTGCCATTGTACTATTATTTATATTCCAACTGATACATGCATGTTTAATTCTGCTTATATAGATGTTTATATTTTTGTAGATTTTTGGACCTACTTTATGAGACCACCCCAGTATTATGGAGCATCATTAGGTTCGTTGGCCGTGACACAGTTGTTACACGAGTTATGAGTCTCATATAGATCCCGGACTACGTATTGGATTGGCCGCCTGTACGTATGAGCCGTGCATTAGGGATGAATGTTGATAGAAACTTTGTATGCTAGTAGACCTGGCAGTTATTTAGAAACTTTGTTGATAGATATGACATGCCTAGAGCATGGGGTGGGAAGAACAATAAGTAAGGCGTTTGGGTTCCTTTACACTTTTCTCCTGTACGCCCGGATTCTCCACCGGAGAAACGGATGATGACGACCACTATATTTTATATTGTAGGCGGCCTCTGCCGTTCAAAAGACGATATGCTGGTAGGCCCCTGATTCTCCGAGAGAATCATGCCAATCCCATTATGGCCAGATAGCCCACGTGTTGGAAAGTTGTTCTCAAACTGCATTCACTTAGACGGTTAGGCGACCCATTGGATATTTATATTTCAGTACTTATTGGCATGTTATTATGTATCTTGTTACGTCCCTCTGAGGACCTGGTCCCTTTCCTGATATGGACGAGCAGGAGTACGGTCCTGGACCTGACGCTACTTACCAGACTGAGGAGGTCTTACCCTCGGAGTATCTGTGATTTTATTACCACTGTTTAGAGATCTTTTTGCTACTCAGTATAGTCGTTTTGTAGTGGATTTGTTTCCACCCGACTAGCATACTTGATACTCATCTTAATATTCAGATATTATTCATCTCTTTATTCCTATTTATTATTCGTGCTGTGGATGAGATATAGATTTTGTGGAACTTGTTGTGACAGTATATTACCACTGGTGTATTGGATATTCATGAACAACGTACATGTGTATACGATTTCCATATATTGGAGTTCGTATACATACGGCTGGGCGTGTTACGTATTCCTAGTCCTACGTATTTTTGGGACTGGGGTGTGACACCACCCCATTATCATGAGGCATTTTTATGTTTCATTGGCCATGACATTGTTCTTACACGAGTGTGAGTCACATGTAGGACACAAACTTGCGTATTCGGCTGGCCACTAATACGTATAGGTCGTGCGACGGATAGGGATAACTGCCGATAGAAACTTTGCATGCTAGTAGACCTGGCAGTTATTTAGAGGTTTCATCGTGTCATGGACGTGATATGCTTAGAGCATGGGATAGGGAGAACAACAAGTAAGGCATTTGGGCTCCTTTGCACTTTTTTTCTTGTAACCCGTACGCTCCGCCGGAGATGCGCGGTTATGATGACCACTATATATTATATATTATCAGGCGGCCTCTGCCATTCAAAAGACGACATGCTTTGTAGGCCCCTAGATCTCCAAGAGAACCATGCCAATCTTATTTTATCCAGATAGCCCACTTGTTGGAAAGTTGTTCTCAAACTGCATTCACCTAGATGGTTAGGCGACCCCCTTGGATGTTTATTTTTAGTACTTTATTTGCATGCTATTATGTATCTTGTTACGTCCCTCTGAGGACCTGGCATATTTACAGATATAGACGGGCAGGAGTATCCGCAGGAGTACGGACCTGGACCTGACGCTTCTTATCAGACTGAGGAGGTCTTACCTTCGGAGTATCTTTGATTTATTGTAGCTATTAGAGATTCTAGTTCCTAGTTCTTTTTGGATATTATTCTTATATTAGAGTTTGATTTTCTTCTCTCTTTAGTAGTTTTAGTATAGTCGATTTGCAGTGGATTTGTTTCCATCCGACTATCATACTTTGAGACTTCCTATTTGATATTCAGTTATTTATTTTCATTTATTTATTTATTTGTGCTGTGGATGAGATATAGATTGCGTGTGACTTGTTGACAGTATATTACCACTGGTGGATTGGATATTCATTTACATCGTACGTGTGTATATGGTTTCCATATATTGGAGTTCGTATATATACGGCTGGCGTGTTACGTATTCCTAGTCCTACGTATTTTGGGACTGGGGCATGACATATTTTTAGTGGTGGCCCATGCAGGTCGAGAATATATTGTCTCGGTTACGTTACTATACCGAACAAGCCTGCGTATAGAAATAGAGTATAGGATCTCATCAACGCTTGATTAAAACTTATCCTTCCTTTCAACTATCCTATTTAATGCTTGCATCTTGATTGATTCCTGTACTTCTTCTAAACGTTTCGTACACCACCTGCAGAGAGATGGATATGCATAATGGATGTACTGCCGCCGATGGCGACACACCTTCAAGAGTCAATGGTCAGACTCAAGGAGGGACCTCGTCGATTCCTAGACTTCTGGGCCAGATGGACAGACTCATAATCCAGTTCCATCTGACCTTCCCGCTTCACCTAATGGGACCCTTCCAGCTTCATCGACACCGCAGGATGGCCAGACACAGCTGTTCCAATTCTTCCAAATGATAATGCAGGAACAGAGACAACAGGCGGCCACACTAGCTGCAGAGCAGAGGCAACAAGCAGCAGAGCAGAGGCAAGAATTTCTAGCAGCACTTGAGAGAATGGCTGCACAGGCTACTATACCGGCTCAAGCACTAGTTCCAGCACCTCGAGCTAGAGTTCGTTCAGTCAAGGACTTTATTCAGATGGGTCCCAAGCCGTATAAAGACACTGAGAGCCCAGAGGAGACTACCAACTGGATTACTCACACTCAGAAGTTATTAGAGGCATCGCAGCTACCTACAGAGCTATGGATGACAGGCGTAAGGACGCTACTAGATGGTAATGCCCATCACTGGTGGGAATCAATGGAGCGCCAGTTGGGTACGTATCAGACTTGGGAGCAATTCTTGGAGTGCTTTGAGAGGAAGTACTTTCCGGGTACCTGTCACGCCCCGATTCCGTGGAATCGATAGTCGTCCCCCGGGCGTGACCGCCGTGCGGGCCTAGGTTGCGCACCGCACAAGGCTAAGTATTTTGTTTCGCATAGCGAGCACATATTCAGAGTACGCAGAAAAGTTGAACAAAGATTGAAGCATGGAAAAGTTCTCTTTTATTGATAATATGAACATCTATTACAAACTCCTTGAACTGAGTCATAAGGATTGCCTCTATAGGCTTAGAAAAGTGTTGACACAAAATGAGATAGCAGTCCTGTACATTACATCCTTTATTAAACTCAAAATATAAGACCTTGTGTCGGAACGACTGCTTTGCCACGAAGTTGCATGGTTGCTTGGTGGCTAGCTTCTAACTTCAAAATGCTTCTTCTTCTTCAAAATGCTTCAAAGGTTGGCACGGTCGAGGCGTGCCTACAGCTGGACTGGATTGGGAGTTTGTCTCCTGCTCCTCGCTCGACTCTCCTTAGTGCGGGGAACCTGTTTCAACGAGGGTCAGTACATCGAAACGTACTGGTGAAGGCAAGCTAACCCAACTATACCAATCAACACGTTATTTTAATGAAGCATGCATATTTTGTGGTTTCTATCTTGCCTTAGTTTATTTTATAGCAAGAAATAGATATAGGAATCAATGAAATAACCTGCCACCGCTCGGTGACATTTACCTGCCCGTCTGAATCACCTGCACATTACTTACCATGCCTTCCCTGCCAAGAAGACACAAGTTAGTTGCAACAGGTTTAAATATACAAGGGGATCACTGGCACATTGCCATAATGGACGGGCTAGTCTCGGGACAAAATGACGTGCGGCGCAGAGAACAGGAGGTGCCACAAGCCACTCCATCCGAAGCAGGCGACTATCGTGAGTTCCGTCCGGATCAGATCGGTGCCAGTGCCCCAGCGACCGTCCGCAGGAACTAAGACCTTGTGCACAAGTTGTCCGTGATCAACGCAGTACACTAAGTTAGCTTTTGAGGCAAATCAGGCACAGGGCAATAACAGGGCAAGATCTACTTTTGTATAGTCTTCCTGTTGAGTTATTGCATTGAAAATGAGTTCTATACATAGCACAGTTTTAAGAATAAATATTCATTCTAACTTATATTTATGCATATGATGAACATTCCAAACGAGCAAGCATATAAGTAAGTAACCGTTCACAAGTTTCAATTGACAAGCATAACTTTACCCAAGTCTATTCCCTTTATTATCTTGAAGTCTTTTAGTTATTACTTGGTATCGTTTGATCGGGGCAAGCACGAACACAAGATTTTGATGTGAAGACTAGTAAGAAGGGATAGCTAATCGGGTTGGTAGCCACTCACTTCGGTAGTTGGAAGGAAGAAGGAAGGAAGTGCTTTAGGAGTCCGCTCGAGCGACGCCTACTGCTGGATCACATGTATTGCCACGAACAGCTGATCAGTACTTCTTCTTCTCTTTTAGTTATCGGAATTAAAGTGCAGTCCTAAGAACGAAATCAATGCAATCCATCGAAATCGTTCAAGAAAACCCAAGCAAATCCGAAAACCAACTCAAGGCACGAAAGCAACAAGCGACAGCGAAAACTAGGCAACAAAAGAATGCAGCGGAGAGGTCCCTCCTGACTCTGCCGCTAAGTCGATCCCGGGGGCACGGTCCACTGAATATGGGAATCGATTCCGAAGAGACAAATCCATAACGAGGATGAGTTCTTGATTCAATCTATCCCGATCGAACGATACCGTCTAGTATTTCTTAGCCGCGCTCCCCGAATAGGGGGAACGGGGCACCACATCCTACCCAACTAATTGGAAGTTTCGTCCAGAAACTTAAGGAATAGAACCTACCACTAGGAAATAATGAGGGGAACATTTCCCTCATTTCTGATTCGAGCTCCCAAGTAGACTCTTCGACAGAGTGATTCCGCCAAAGCACGCGCACTAGAGGAACCGAACGGGTCCGAAGCAGCTTTTCTTTTCTATCCAAGATTTGTACTGGTTGTTCTACACGTCAAGTCGGCCTGAAGACTCAGCTGCTCGAGGTCTACCACGTGGCTTGGATCGTACACATATTTTCTGAGTTGGGAAACATGGAATATATCGTGTATGCCAGATAGGGATGGTGGTAGAGCAATCTGATACGCAACTGAGGCAACCCGCTTTAATATTTCGAACGGGCCGAAAAATCTCGGACTTAGCTTTCCTCTTGCCCCGAACCTGCTGACTCCTCGCATGGGACCTTGAGGAATACCCGGTCGCCTACTTGGAACTCTAGCGGTCTCCGATGAACATCCGCATAGCTCTTCTGACGACTTTGAGCTATCTTTAATCTGTCCCGAATCAGCCGAACTTTCTGGACGGTCTGCTCCACGAGCTCAGGGCCAAGTACTTGCCGTTCACCAACTTCGTCCCAGCAGATCGGAGATCGACACTTCCGCCCGTATAGCGCCTCATACGGCGCCATTTGAATGCTTGATTGATAACTATTATTGTAAGCAAATTCGGCTAGAGGTAGATGAAGGTCCCAACTAGTCTTCATGTCCAAGGCGTAGAGTCGCAGCATGTCTTCGAGGATCTGGTTGACACGTTTGGTTTGGCCGTCGATCTGTGGATGGTAGGCGGAGCTAAACTTCAACTTCGTCCCCATCGCTGACTGCAGGCTTCCCCAGAAACGTGATATAAATCGACCATCTCTATCGGAGACTATAGATACGGGCACGCCATGGAGTCGAACGATTTCGTTGAGATATATCTGAGCCAGGCGGTCGGCACTCCAAGTAGATTTGATAGGCAGAAAGTGAGCTGACTTGGTGAGTCGATCGACGATAACCCAGACTGCATCATATCCCCGTTGCGTCCTCGGCAAGCCAACAATAAAATCTATCATTATATCATCCCATTTCCACTCCGGAATAGCAAGGCTCTGAAGCTCTCCACCTGGTTTCTGGTGTTCGGCCTTCACTCGTTGACAAGCCATGCAATGCAACACAAACTGTGCCGCATCCCGTTTCAAGCCGCACCAAAATGTCGTGCGAAGATCCCGATACATCTTAGTGCTACCCGGATGAGAAGTATAACTAGCATAGTGAGCTTCCGTGAGTATCTCTTGTCTGAGGGCCGCGTCGTTCGGAACGCACAGTCTTCCCTTTACTCGAAGCATCCCATCCGTGCTTACCGCAAAGTCGGACGCCTTTCCTGCCAAGATGAGGGCATGTATCTTTTGCAGGTATGGGTCGTCCTTCTGAGCGGACTTCACTTTATGTAACAAGTCGGGTTCGAGGCACAGTTGAGCTACTTGCGCCCACTTCTTATATCTTATTTTCAGTGAAATACCCAGTGATTCAAGATCTCGGCGCAGCCTATCATCAATAACCAAACTCCCTATAAACACTCGACTCAACGAGTCAGCTACTACGTTTCCCTTTCCAGGAGTGTATCTGATCGTGAGATCGAAGTCGCTTAGGAGTTCAAGCCATCGCTGCTGCCGAAGATTCAAATCCTTTTGAGTGTACAAGTATTTCAAGCTCTTATGGTCCGTATAGATTTCACACGGTACACCATAAAGGTAGTGGCACCACAGCTTCAACGCAAACCCTACCGCCGCAAGTTCTAAGTCATGCGTCGGGTAATTCTTCTCGTGAGGCTTTAACTGCCTCGACGCATAGGCTATGACTTTATCGCGCTGCATCAGGACACATCCTAGACCCTTTCCTGAGGCATCACTATATATTTTAAAGTCATCCGGTCCGTTCGGCAGAGTGAGAATTGGGGCAGAGACGAGGCGCTGCTTTAACTCCGTAAACAAAGCTTCACAGTCCTCTGTTCAAGTAAACTTAGCACCCTTTCGTGTCAACTGAGTCAAGGGTGAAGCAATTCTAGCAAAATTTTGTATAAATCTGCGGTAGTACCCTGCCAGACCAAGAAAACTTCGGATGTCGCTAGCTGACTCTGGTCGTTTCCACTGTGTAATTGCTTCTATCTTCTTCGGATCAACTGAGATGCCTTCCGAGGAGATGATATGCCCTAAAAATGAGATGCTGTCCAGCCAGAACTCATATTTACTTAGTTTGGCGTACAACTTGTTGTCTCGAAGGGTTTGCAGCACCATCCGCAGGTGTCCTGCGTGCTCATCCCTAGTCTTCGAGTACACCAAGATGTCATCGATAAAAACCACCACGAATTTATCGATGAAAGGCCTAAATACACGGTTCATAACATCCATGAATGCAGCAGGGGCATTCATCAGTCCAAACGGCATCACTGAAAACTCGTAATGGCCGTAGCGGGTTCGAAAAGCAGTCTTGGGCACGTCTTCTGGCTTAATCTTCAGCTGGTGGTAACCCGAGCGAAGATCAATCTTAGAAAACACCGTTGCCCCTTGTAACTGATCAAACAAGTCATCTATCCGTGGCAGAGAATATTTGTTTCTGATTGTGACTTTGTTCAATTCTCTATAGTCAATGCAGAGGCGCAAAGTTCCGTCCTTCTTCTTCACAAAGAGCACAGGAGCGCCCCAAGGAGACACGCTCGGACGGATGAACCCGCGATCAAGTAAATCTTGTAGTTGGCATTTCAATTCATTCAGCTCTGCAGGGGCCATCCTGTACGGAGGTTTGGAAATCGGCTGTGTATTTAGAAATGTGTCGATAGTGAATTCAATCTCTCGGTCTGGCGGCATGCCGGGTAGTTCGCTCGGAAACACATCGGGGAACTCTGCCTCAACGGAAGTAGACTCGACGTTTGCGTAGTCCTGCCGTGTGTCCCGAACCGATGCTAGGAATCCCTCGCAGCCTGTGTAGAGCATTCGCCAAGCAGATTTTGCCGAAATCACCATGCAGGACCCAGTCGCGTCAGTTGTCGGACTACTCGTGTAACAGAACTCGGCTTCTCCAGGCAGGTGGAAGACGACTCGCTTCTGTGCACACTCTATAGTTACCGAGCATGTGCTGAGCCAATCCATTCCCAAAATAATATCGTAGTCCCGTACATCAAGAACTAAAACATCAAGTGACAGCTTTCTCTCCCCAATACAGATATAACCGCCTAGGCATGCTGAACAGACATGTATTTTTGTACCAGATGGGGTGCTAACGCTTAAATCTAAATGAAACGGAGTCATTTTTACATTATTCTCCGTGGCAAAGTTTGTAGAAATAAAGCTATGGGTTGCACCTGAATCAAATAGAACACGAGCAGGCATATTATTAAAAAGTAAGGTACCTGACACGACGGTATCCGAAGCTAGAGCTTCTTCCCGTGTCATGGTGTAGACTCGGCCTTGAGCTTGATTACGCCCTGGCTGAGGCGCAGCTCGGTTGGCTTGGTTTGCCGTAGTCTGATCTGGTTGTTACGGTGGACGAAGCGGACAGCTGCTAATCTGATGGCCAGGATCGCCGCATCTGAGGCAAGTTCCGAGCCGTTTGCGACAGACATTCTCGGTGTGCCCTCTTCTGTTGCAGTAGGTGCAACACTGCCCCTGGTTTTCTCGCTGACGACCGCCGTTATTTTGACGCTTTGCAGCGTTGTTTCCTCTATCGTTGCCTTGGCGTTTGTGATTGGAAGTTTGCACAGCGCCGGCAGCAACGTGAGGATACTGCGGTTCGAGCGAAAGGGCGTGGTTTAATACTTCCTGCATCGTCTGATACTGCGGAACGACTACGTGCCCGTGGATGCCAGGACGTAGCCCTCTTTCGAATCGTTTGGCACGACTCGCTGCATCCGGTAGATAAGCGGTAGCAAATTTGGCCAGTTTGTTGAATTCTGCCGAGTATTGCTTTACCGTCATGCTGCCCTGCCGTAGCTGGACAAACTCGTTTTCTCGCTGACGGCATACAGGTGGGGGAATAAACTCCTCCTCAAACGCGGCACGAAAAGTCGTCCACGCGATCGCCTCCTCTCCATGGCCAAGTTGAAGAGATCGTCGATGCACGTCCCACCAGTCGTGCGCATTGAGGCGGAGCAGTAATTGGGCACAGGTGACGCGCTTGTCTTCCGGCACTTCTAGGAGAGAAAAATAATCTTCAAGCTCGGCGAGCCAATCTAGGGCCACGATCGGGTCCTCAGTCCCATTAAACGGCGTGTTGCAGACCTTCTTGAAGTTTCCAAAGGGGAAGGCAGTCACTTCCCTCGTCCTTGGCACTAGCGGTGTCTTGACTTCAAGTGCTGGCTGCTCCACCGGGGTAGCTGTCGTTGCGGCGGAATGGTTGGAGGCCAGGGTCTGAACAAGCTGCTGCAGGGTATCTACCTGCTTTTATTGGACTGAGAGTCGGGCCTCAAGATTGCTCTCGAACTTGGCTTGGCGGGCATCATCCCTCTGTCGTTGTTCCGTGAACATTTGCATCACCTGCTGAAGTGAATCTGATCGAGACATGCCCCGTTGGCTCCGAGAGCTTCCTGAAGTTCCGGAACTGCTCTCCTGAGTCCTTGTCTCGCCTGGCGGTAGCGCTGATGATTGCGCTTGCGCCGTTCCTTAGAAAGAAGGTAAATTACATCAGGATCATAATGTATTATGGACTTATTGCATGAACGTATCTCATTTTGGTCTTAACGAGTTCAGGAGTTCGCACAGGGATTTATCGTTAAAGGAACTTTTCCAGTTCAAGAGTCAAAAAAACTTTGAAGCTGTGCTCTGATACCAACATGTCACGCCCCGATTCCGTGGAATCGATAGTCGTCCCCCGGGCGTGACCGCCGTGCGGGCCTAGGTTGCGCACCGCACAAGGCTAAGTATTTTGTTTCGCATAGCGAGCACATATTCAGAGTACGCAGAAAAGTTGAACAAAGATTGAAGCATGGAAAAGTTCTCTTTTATTGATAATATGAACATCTATTACAAACTCCTTGAACTGAGTCATAAGGATTGCCTCTATGGGCTTACAAAAGTGTTGACACAAAGTGAGATAGCAGTCCTGTACATTACATCCTTTACTAAACTCAAAATATAAGACCTTGTGTCGGAACGACTGCTTTGCCACGAAGTTGCATGGTTGCTTGGTGGCTAGCTTCTAACTTCAAAATGCTTCTTCTTCTTCAAAATGCTTCAAAGGTTGGCACGGTCGAGGCGTGCCTACAGCTGGACTGGATTGGGGGTTTGTCTCCTGCTCCTCGCTCGGCTCTCCTTAGCGCGGGGAACCTGTTTCAACGAGGGTCAGTACATCAAAACGTACTGGTGAAGGCAAGCTAACCCAACTATACCAATCAACACGTTATTTTAATGAAGCATGCATATTTTGTGGGTTTCTATCTTGCCTTAGTTTATTTTACAGCAAGAAATAGATATAGGAATCAATGAAATAACCTGCCACCGCTCGGTGATATTTACCTGCCCGTCTGAATCACCTACACATTACTTACCATGCCTTCCCTGCCAAGAAGACACAAGTTAGTTGCAACAGGTTTAAATATATAAGGGGATCACTGGCACGTTGCCATAATGGACGGGCTAGTCTCGGGACGGAATGACGTGCGGCGCAGAGAACAGGAGGCGCCACAAGCCATTCCATCCGAAGCAGGCGACTATCGTGAGTTCCGTTCGGATCGAATCGGTGCCAGTGCCCCAGCGACCGTCCGCTGGAACTAAGACCTTGTGCATAAGTTGTCCGTGATCAACGCAGTACACTAAGTTAGCTTTTGAGGCAAATCAGGCACAGGGCAATAACAGGGCAAGATCTACTTTTGCATAGTCTTCCTGTTGAGTTATTGCATTAAAAATGAGTTCTATACATAGCACAGTTTTAAGAAGAATTCTAACTTATATTTATGCATATGATGAACATTCCAAACGAGCAAGCATATAAGTAAGTAACCGTTCACAAGTTTCAATTGACAAGCATAACTTTACCCAAGTCTATTCCCTTTATTATCTTGAAGTCTTTTAGTTATTACTTGGTATCGTTTGATCGAGGCAAGCACGAACACAAGATTTTGATGTGAAGACTAGCAAGAAGGGATAGCTAATCGGGTTGGTAGCCACTCACTTCGGTAGTTGGAAGGAAGAAGGAAGGAAGTGCTTTAGGAGTCCGCTCGAGCGATGCCTACTGCTGGATCACCTGTATTGCCACGAACAGCTGATCAGTACTTCTTTTTCTCTTTTAGTTATCGGAATTGAAGTGCAGTCCTAAGAACGAAAGCAATGCAATCCATCGAAATCGTTCAAGAAAACCCAAGCAAATCCGAAAACCAACTCAAGGCACGAAAGCAACAAGCGACAGCGAAAACTAGGCAACAAAAGAATGCAGCGGAGAGGTCCCTCCTGACTCTGCCGCTAAGTCGATTCCGGGGGCACGGTCCACTGAATATGGGAATCAATTCCGAAGAGACAAATCCATAACGAGGATGAGTTCTTGATTCAATCTATCCCGATCGAACGATATCGTTTAGTATTTCTTAGCCGCGCTCCCCGAATAGGGGGAACGGGGCACCACAATACCGTAAGAGATGCATTGTATGATCAGTTTCTTCACCTAGAGCAGGGGAACAGAACAGTTGACGAGTATGATGCCGAGTTTAGTCGCCTCAGTAAATATGGCGCTGCCCTGATACCAAATAACTTTGTGAAGGCTAAGAGGTTTCACCGCAGGCTGACAAAAGCTAGATTACAAGAGACCATCAGCAGAGGAAAATGAGGCCAACTGAGGACACAACAAGGACCAGCAAGGACACAACAAGGACCAGCAAGGACGCAATAAGGAGGACCTATCAGACGTCCTTTGGTACAGCAACAGCAGTACCAGCACAGAGCAGGACCATACCAGAATCCGGAGAAGCCCCACTACAATTATTGTAGGAAACGCGGACACATTTCAAGAGACTGTCGGACTCGTTTGGGACAGTGTATGAGATATGGTTCTGGACAGCACCTGGCGAGAGACTGTCCCATGCAACAGGCATTAACACTTCCACCACTAGTTCAGAGACTAGCGCTTCCAGCACCGAAGCCAGCTCAGCAGATGACTAGACCAGGAGCACCTCGACCCCCAGCAGCAGGATTTCAGCGAGGACCACCGCTACCTACCCAGGAGGATCAGTACATGAGGGCCAGTCATGGACAGCCACAGAGGAACGGACAAGCTTTGGCATTGGAAGTGGATGACTTGGATCAGGAGGTTGATGTCATAGCAGGTATTACTCTTGCTTTTACTTTTCCTGCTGTGACATTGTCTGATACGGGAGCCACCAACTCGTTCATATCATCTAGTTTTATTGCCAAACACAATATTGCCACTACACCTTTACCTAGTTGTATTAGAATTATTACCGGAGGAGGAGTTGTACCTGTTAGTCGGATTTGTAGATCGTGTCCTGTAGTAATCCTTGGCAGAGAGATGAGTGCCCGACTCTTAGTCCTTCCTATGCCAAATTTTGATATTGTGCTTGGAATGGACTGGCTAAGTAAGTACCACGCTTTCTTTGATTGTTTTGGAGGAAGTATTCTTTTTAAGGTATCAGGCCAGCCTGAACTTGAGTTTGCACGAGGATCCACCGAAACCCTTGATGGTATGCAGCTTACAATGGTCGATGTTATCTATCATCCCATTATTTCAGAATTTCAAGACGTCTTTCCAGAGGAATTGCCAGGCCTACCACCAGACAGAGACGTAGATTCTCAATTGAATTAACACCAGGAGCAGCACCTATAGCGTCGCATGTTTATAGATTGGCGAAGAAGGAGACGGATGAGCTGAAGATACTGTTGAAAGAACTAGAAGAGAAAGGTTTTATCCGACCAAGTGCATCACCCTGGGGAGCACCAGTGTTGTTTATACCAAAGAAAGATGGGTCAATGCGTATGTGCATTGACTACAGAGCCTTAAATGCAGTGACTGTGAAGAATAAATACCCATTTCCACGCATTGATGACTTATTTGATCAGCTTAGTGGAGCTAAGGTATTCTCGAAGATAGACTTGAGATTGGAATATCACCAAGTGAAGGTATGAAACCAGGACATCCCGAAGACCGTATTCAGAACAAGATATGGACACTACGAGTTTCTGGTCATGCCATTTGGGTTGACCAATGCTCCAGCTATCTTTATGGACTTAATGAATCGAGTCTTCCATCAATATTTGGACCAGTTCATGGTCATCTTCATAGATGACATACTTGTCTATTCGAATAGCCACGAGGAGCACGAGAAGCACCTGTGGATTATTCTAGAGACATTGATGAGAGAGCAGTTATATGCAAAGCTCAGTAAATATGAGTTCTTCTTGGACAGAGTTTCATTTTTTGGGCATGTCGTTACAGGAGATGGTATTTCTGTTGACCCAGAGAAAATCTCAGCAGTCGAGACATGGCCCGTTCCTAAATCAGCATCAGAGGTGAGGAGTTTCCTTGGACTTGCAGAATATTATCGACGGTTCGTGGAGAACTTCTCAAGGATAGCAGCACCTATGACTCAGTTGACTTGCAAGGATCAAGAGTTCATATGGACTGACGAGTGTCAAGCCGCTTTTGAAGAGTTAAAGAAGCGACTGACTACAGCACCAGTATTGACTATTCTATCAGGATCAAGAGGTTACGTGATTTACAGTGACGCATCAGGAAAAGACTTGGGATGCGTATTGATACAGCATGGCAAGGTGATTGCATATGCATCTAGGCAGTTACCAGTGCATGAGAAGAATTATCCAACTCATGACTTGGAACTTGCAGTCGTTGTATTTGCTCTGAAGCTATGGAGACATTACTTATATGGGGAACGAGTGGAGATCTATACATACCACAAAAGCCTTAAGTATGTCTTCACACAGAAGGAGTTAAATATGAGGCAACGTCGATGGCTTGAGTTGATGAAAGATTTTGAGATAGAGCTACATTATCACCCAGGCAAGGCTAAGGTTGTAGCAGACGTGTTAAGCCGGAAACTATCAGCTTACTTCTTGACAACACAGAGGAAATTATTGGAGGACTTACAGGAGCTTGGCATTGAAGTGATATTACCCAGAGCAGATGGGACACTAGCCAACTTGCAAGTACAGTCATCACTAGTAGAGAGGATTAAGGCAGCTTTGCCTACAGACGCCAGATTTAGGAGATTGAAAGAAAGGACAGAGGCCGGAGAGCAGACATGATTGCGCATTCATGAGGACGAGACATTACGATGTGGTGATCGTCTATATGTTCCCAATGGAGAGATTCGATAAGAGCTGATGACAGAAGCTCATAGTTTGATATATTCTATTCATCCTAGAGGCACCAAGATGTATCGTGACTTACGATAGCACTTTTGGTGGCATGGGATGAAAAGAGAGATAGCTCGCTTTGTAGCTAAATGTCTAGTATATCAACAAGTAAAGGCGGAGCACCAGAGAACAGCAGGGTTATTGCAACCACTTCCGATTCCAGAGTGGAAGTGGGAGCACATCACTATGGACTTCGTTACGGGTTTTCCCAAGAGTCCAAGTGGGAGAGATGTAGTATGGATAATAGTGACCGACTCACCAAGTCAGCCCATTTCTTGCCTTTTAGAGTTGGTCAGTCTACAGAAGCTTTAGCTGACTTATATATGAGGCAGATCGTGAGATTGTACGATATTCCAGTCAGTATTGTGTCAGACAGGGATTCGCATTTTATATCGTACTTTTGGAGAAGCATGCACGAGAGTCTTAGAACTCGCCTGAAGTTCAGTACATCTTATCACCCGCAGATAGATGGGCAGTCAGAGCATACTATTCAGACACTGGAGGATATGTTAAGAGCTTGTATGTTAGACTTTGGAGGATCATGGGAGAACAACCTACATCTTGTGGAGTTTTCTTACAACAATAACTATCAAGCGAGCATCTAGATGGCTCCGTTTGAAGCATTGTATGGAAGAAAGTGTAGATCTCCCGTGTGTTGGAGTGACATGGAAGAACGTCAGATTCTAGGACCAGAGTTGGTGGTTAACACCGTTGAGACAGTGAATAAGATACAAGGGCACTTGCGAGCAGCGCAAGACAGGCAGAAGCAGTGGGCAGACCTTCATCGTCGTCCCTTGGAGTTTAAAGAGGACGATCATGTCTTCTTGAGGATATCACCTACCAGAGGCACCATTCGATTCGGAGGGCGCGACAAGTTGAGTCCAAGGTATATTGAACCATTTGACGTGCTAGAAAGAGTGGGAGAAGTGTCATATCGACTCGCACTACCACCTTCACTTGAGGGAGTACATGATGTATTTCACGTATTGCAACTCAGGCGATATGTGGCAGACAGCAGTCATGTTCTCGACCATTCGGAGATCACCTTTGGGCCGAGCTTTTCATACCAAGAGCAACCCGTGGAAATCCTTGATCGTCGAGAAAAAGTATTGAGGAACCAGTCTATTCCCTTGGTCCACGTGGTATGGAAGCATGGCGCACCAGGAGAATCTACTTGGGAGCGCGAGGACGACATACGCAAGCATTTTCTGAATCTATTCGTAGACCAAGGTATGAATTTACTTTGTAAATTTCTATCTTATACCATCCTTGACTTTCTATCGCGGCTTAGTTTTAATTTCGAGGACGAAATTTTTATAAGTTGGGTAGAATGTAAAACCCCTAATTTTATAAACCGTATTAATTATCTAATTAATTATTTGATTGAATTATAGTATTTATTAGCTCATTAGTAGAAATAGAATTTATTTAATTTTTATTTTTAGGTGTTTGCGCAATAGAGGAATTATGGAGCAATTATAATTTTTTCGTAATTATTTACATGTAGGAGACCCTGTGGGCAGTTGATAGCTTAATGGTATGCACTAATATAATTTCTAGAATTATATATATATATATATATATATATATATATATATATATATATATATATAATGTTTATTAAAAAGAAAAAGAATAATAGAAGAAAGAAAAGAAATTAGAAAAGAAATAAAAAGAATAAGGAAAAAAGAAAAGAAAATTAGATTAATAAACCCAAACCCACTTATAAACCTACCCGACCCTAATCTACCCAAACCCGGCCCACACCCATTAGACTAAGCAGCAGCAGCGACTGCAAACCAAAACCCCGCGCAGCGTTCTTTTTCCTCCCGCGGCTATATATATATATATACATATAATGAACACCTTCCAAAACCCTAACCCTAAAATCCCTACTCCAATCTCTTCATCCCATCTCGACCAGACCGCCTCCGACCCTGAGCACCGCTGCCGTTCGACGGAGTAGCCGCCCGTAGCACCGGAGTGACCCCGCGACCGCATCAACCGCGCACACCGCGATAACAGTTTGAACAGTGACGTACCCCTATTCACGACTCGTTTCTCGCACCCTCGCTCGACCAAACTCGACCCCGTCTTCACCGGTACATTCATGATCTATCCCCCTTCCATCTATGTGTATTAGTTTACCTCGAACAACGCGTAAACCTAGGCAAAAACCGAGCAAAAGTAGGCAAAAAACGATAACTTTTAGATCGCAAAAAACTGCGGTAACCGCCAATATTTAAGGACTCGTATCTCCCACCACAGAGATCCAAATTTAGTTTTTCTTCTTGCTATGCGAAGACCACCTAACCGAGATTAATTTCTGTTAATTACAATATTTTATTTGTTGTTGTATGGTGAATTTAATCAGATTAAAAATTCTGAAAGCCTACTTTTTCTAACTTCCAGAATTTGCGATACGGAGCGCGCTCCGCCAAATGGGATCACTCCGTCGTGTACCAAGTGCACCGAAAGGCGTGCAAGATATACCCAGCCGTGTGGGCTTTCGCAAAAACTGATTCGGACACGTGTGGACGTCGGAATCAGTCCGTATCCGTAAAAATTTTCCATATCGCGACTTTTGTAAATCCCTGCGCTATTTAGTGTACGCTCGTCAGAATGCGACGAAACTTGCGTCACTGGACTCGTTGTATCGCGCTGGTCCTGTGACCCAATTTTTACGTAATTCTGAGACAGTTGACCAAGTCGCCTATTGGCGGGCCCTACGGTTGACTTTTTGGGCAAAATTGTGTTCGGCTCATCGGAGTCCACAATTGGACATACCGTTGAGTTCGTACTGACATTTAGAGTTTGTTTGACCTATAATTTAACCCATTTAGAGACCTGTACCCTTGGCACACTTTTCGGTGCAAAGTGGCCCACATGTAGATCCCACTTTGACCCAAAAATTATCGTTTTGCCCCTGTGTCCAAATTGGACGAAAGGGTAGTAATTTCTAGCTATTTTGCTGATTCCGGAAGCGTTGGTGATGTCTATTTCAGCATCCGGAGACGTTTGTTCGGAGGTCGTAGTTTCTGATCCCGTGTCCTGGACATCTAGACGATTACACTTTACAGATTTCTTGCCAGACAAGTATACCTTGCCATTGTATTGTGCTTACATTCCATATGATGCATGCATATTTTATTTCTGCTTATTTTAGTTCATTTATTTTAAAATGCTATATAAACTGCGCGTCCAAGGAAACTTGGGTGCAACGACGGTGTCGTCGTATTGTTTTTATTATGTATACGCATTGGACCTACTTTATGAGACCACCCAATTATCATGAGGCATTTTTATGTTTCATTGGCAATGACACTATTCTTACACGAGTGTGAGTCACATGTAGGACACGAACTTGCGTATTCGGCTGTCCACTAATACGTATAGGTCGTGCGACGGATAGGGATAATTGTCGATAGAAACTTTGCATGCTAGTAGACCTAGCAGTTATTTAGAGGTTTCATCGTATCATGGACGTGACATGCTTAGAGCATGGGGTGGGGAGAACAACAAGTAAGACATTTGGACTCCTTTGCACTTTTTCCCTTGTAACCCGTACGCTCCGCCGGAGATGCGCGGTCATGATGACCACTATATATTATATATTATCAGGCGGCCTCTGTCGTTCAAAAGACGACATGCTTTGTAGGCCCCTGGATCTCCAAGAGAACCATGCCAATCCTATTTTATCCAGATATCCCACTTGTTGGAAAGTTGTTCTCAAACTGCATTCACCTAGATGGTTAGGCGACCCCCTTGGATATTTATTTTTCAGTACTTTATTGGCATGTTATTATGTATCTTGTTACGTCCCTCTGAGGACCTGGTACCTTTCCAGATATAGACGGACAGGAGTATCCGCAGGAGTACGGACCTGGACCTGACGCTTATTATCAGACTAAGGAGGTCTTACCTTCGGAGTATCTTTGATTCATTGCAGCTATTAGAGATTATAGTTGCTAGTTCTTTTTGGACATTATTCTTATATTAGAGTTTGATTCTCTTCTCTCTTTAGTAGTTTTAGTATATTCGATTTGCAGTGGATTTGTTTCCATTCGACTATCATACTTTGAGACTTCCTATTTGATATTCAGTTATTTATTTCCATTTATTTATTTATTTGTGCTGTGGATGAGATATAGATTGCGTGTGATTTGTTGACAGTATATTACCACTGGTGGATTGGATATTCATGTACATCGTACGTGTGTATATGGTTTCCATATATTGGAGTTCGTATACATACGGCTGGCGTGTTACGTATTCCTAGTCCTACGTATTTTGGGACTGGGGCGTGACAGCACATGTCTTTGTCCTCAAATGCACATCTCCAATGACAACCGCCTTTGACACATCTTCATTGTCCATCTTCAACACTCCACAGTCGCATGTTGTGTATGTAGCAAATAGTATCATATTGTGAGATACGTGCGCTGAAGCACCTGAATCCACCAGCCAAGAGTTGTCATCGCAGGCGAGGTTCATAACTACCTTATCACCTACAATGATCAAGTTGCCTCAATGTGTCGAGGCCGCCGCTGTAGTGTTCTCACTTTGCTTCCCCTTGTCGCCCTTCTTCTCTCTCTTCCAAGCGAAACAATTTCGCTTGATGTGGCCCTTCTTGCCACAATGGTAACACTCTGAGTCCTCATACCGAGCATTGGACCTTCTTCTGCTTTTGTCTATGCCACCGTCTGGACCCCTGCTTTTACCCCTTCCGTGGCTCTCTGAAACAAGCGCCTCTGAGTGGGATGTGGATGAAGTGTCCTAAGAATGTCTCCGTATTTCTTCATTCAGTACCCCGCTCTTGGCAAACTCCAGACTGATCACGCTTTCCTGAGCAGAAGCGATCATAGACACTCGTACGGCCTCCCACGAGTCTGGCAATGTGCACAACAGCCATAGTCCCCGAACCTCGTCGTCGAACTTGACTCCCATCAAGGATAGCTGGTCAACCACATCCTGGAACTCACTCAAGTGATCCATAATAGACGTCCCATCTTTGTACCGCAGACGCATCATCATTCGGATCAGGAACAATTTATTTACTTCGGTCTTCTTCGCATACAAAGATTCCAGCTTATCCCACAGTGTCCTCGCATGCTCAATACTGGCAACGTGGTTGTACATGTTCTCGTCAATGAACTGCCTGATTTACCCACACACCTGTATATGCTCGAAATTTCAGTCCTCTTCAGATTTGTCACTGGACCTCTTGGAAGCAAATACCGGCAGATGCAGCTTCTTGACAAATAGCAGATCCTTCATCTTGCTCCTTCAGTAATGATAGTTTGTACCGTTCAGGTTTACCATGCACACCGATTTCGCGTCCATCTCTCCTCCATGGTTTGCCTGTCAACTCCTGACATCCTTCTGAAATTCCAGAAACTGGCTCTGATACCACTTTGTTGGGAACGAAAGTGCGAAAACCGTTCTCCAAACCAAAGAGTACCTGCGAGAGAACCGAGCAAAACACACAAACCAAAAATGCCAAACACGTAGACACAAAGATTTTTGACGTGAAAAATCCTTGCGGGAAAAACCACGGGACGATCGGATTTCAACCCTGAAAAACCTTCACTAATGGAATAAGAAATACACCGACTCCTTATAAACTTCTCACTGATCCAAACGGATCACCACAACTCTTTTGGAACAGAAAATAGATTATAACTACGAAGAAGAAAGACAACGAGAAATACCCGAAACTGATCTCCTTCTTCGAAACGGCCTCCAATCATTCTTTCTCCTCTCCAATGTTGCAATGACACGCTTGCCTCATTTTCTCTCCTTGTTGCTATATATATATATATATATATATATATATATATATATATATATATATATATATATATATTTTAGGGCCAAGAGACACCTATATATAGCCTCAAAGCCACAACTAGCATTTCTATTATAGATAGGAATATCCAATCCAAATACAAATCCATTGACATATTTTTATTATATGTAGGAATATCCAATCCAAATTCATTGAGATATTCCTATTATATTTAGGAATATCAAATCCAAATAAATTGAGGTATTCCTATTATATGTAGAAATACTCAATCCTACTCCGGGATATTTTTCACATAGGTTGGGAACCCCACCCACTCCAACATATAGGACTATAGGCTTCCTACAGTCCATATATAATACAACACTATAGGATTACCTATAGTCCTACATATACTATAGGACTATATGCTTTTCTACAGTCCTATATATACTATAGGACTGTAGAATTTGCTTACAGTCATGTAGGTTTGAAATTCGACTGTCGACTATGTTCGGTTTTTGAAACCCCAAGTTTGATTTTTAGGGTTCATCAGTTCGTATATCAACCCTAAATTAGTTCTATAATAATTTATCTAACTATTTTAGGCATTATAACGAAGGGTTTTGAGAATTGGAAGAAATTAGGTTTTGGAACAATAAAATGAAGGTGGATTGGAGGTATAAGAGAGAACATAGGGGAGTTGAGAATTTGGAGGAGAGAGAGTAGAAATTTAGAATGAAGGATTTTAGAAAGGTTTGGAGGAGTTGGACTGTCCTGAGTAAATTTTGGACTGTACTAAGTAAAAATTATAAAAATCTGGACTGTCCTGAAGTAATGGGCTGTTCTAAGTAACTTTTGTAGTACCTATAAAATTTGCCTAAATATAAACTTGGATTTTATCATATAAATATCCTTCTAAAATTTAGTAGTTGTCAACCCCATTTTTTTCTTCTCCTGAATTAGTCTACCATTTTTTTTTTTAATTTGACTTGGATCATAGAATTGGGCAACTGAATCGAACAACAGTCAAAAGTGGTAAAAATTAGAACTTTTTTGACTTATATTTTTCGTATTTGAAAATAATTAATTTAAACTCAGGCAAGGTTCCATATAGTATATGGAACATGCATGTACGTGGTAAATGATGTTTTTTTTAATATGTTACTTACATTGGCTACTTGGAGTGAAGGATGTGATTGGCTTCGAAATATTCTTCATACTTATCATGTATATATTTTATGCCACCAACACAGGAAATAATGATGACAGCTTTTAATAAATTTTAACAATAGCCAATCCATCCTAATCCTTTACTAATTAAGTTTTTTGTTCATAATATAAAAGACAATTCAGCCATTCATCATCTAAAAAATTTAGTTGATGATATCTTCTATTATGTGACATCTAATTTTGTATCTGATATATTAAATTTTAATAAAAAAATTAATTATTTTTTAATATTATTTTAAATTAAAATTTTAATTTTAATTTTAATACTAATGTTAATATTAATTTTAATATTAATGTTAAAATTTGTCATGTAAGCTGCTATGTCATATACTACATAATGGAAGATGACATCATCAAAATTTGTTAGATGACGAATAACTTTTTTGTTATTTTGGAAACTAAATCAAATTGGGAAAATATTTTATTTTATTTTTTCAAGTCTATGCTCTTCAATCAAAATTATTTTGTTTGTCTAATACACAAGTTGTCACGATATCTCTAACATTCTTTGTCATCATAGGCACGATCTTACCATTGAATTATTCCATATATTACTCTATGAATATAAGGCTAACATGGTTAATTCGTAATTGCCAAACACAAAGTATTCATTTAATTCATAATTTAAACGAATATTGACAAATTATCCACAAATTATTTATGATCATTTTATATTTATATCTACTTAAGTCTCAAGTCTTGCTCTCAATTCAAAGTTGCTTTGTTGGGAGGAGATTTTATATTTGAAAGTTTTTATATTTTATTTTGGTAATTCTGCTATTCGTCATCAAAAATATATTATATTTTATTATGTGGTATCTAACATGGCAGCTGATATGACAAATTTTAACCAAAATTAATCACCCAAAAATTTAATATTAATATTAATTTTATTATTAAAATTAAAATTTGTTATATCATTTGCCATATCATCAGTCATATAATGAGATATAGCATCATTCAAAAAAAATTTGTGACATTTTTTTTTTATTTTGGGATCTAAATCAGATTAAAAGATATTTTATTTTATTTTTTTAATTCTATACTCTTTATTCAAATTTATTTTGTTTGTCTAAAATAGTAAAAAATAGCCATTTTTAGCGAGAATCTAAATCTCACTTTTATTTTAGAAAACCAATAAAAAATACTTTGCGGCAATGGAAGTAGTCAACGATTAATATTTAGATAGCCTAAACCAATTAAAATTTTAAAAAAATATCTCTCTCTCTCTCTCTCTCTCTCTTCGTCTCCCTCCTCCGCCTCCTTCCCCTCGGTCTCCTCGAAGGGTCTGGGAGAAGGACTCTCAATTTTTTTTACAGTTATAAATTTTTTTGAACTAACCTGAAACAATTTTTCCAGTGACAAATTTGTAAAAAAAAAAAAATTATACCAGTCTAAGCAATTTTTGGAGTATATATAGAAATGGCCTTAAACTCACATTTTTTTGTCACTTCCAACAACTCTTTCCATTTCCAACAAGAATCTAAATTTTTCTAAAAAAAACTTAAATCTAAATTATTTTTCTTGTATCGATTTGTCATCACATAGCAACTATAATTCATGAAATTATCCATTCAAACAACTAAAGCCAGAAATACTATTCCGCAATTATCATTATTTAAAATTAATTATTTCATAAGTAAAGAAAAAAATCAAATAGTGAAAACATAGTTGAAGTCATTGAAATAGTGTAGTCAATAGATGACTTGATTGGAAAGCATACATTTCACGTTACAATTTTCAAATTTGGACAACAAAATCCCATCCCTTCCAACCCGCAAAGATGCAAGTGTTGCAATAAAAGTGAGAGATTGGGGGGCACCTGCCCAAATAAACTTCCTTCTCTTCCTCCTCCTCCTCCTCCTCCTCCTCCTCCTCATCCCGGTTCACCCACTCCCATGGACCACCGGTTCGGTCCGTTCCCTCCGGCTGGACCGACCCGCGGCCACCGGAGGGCCCAATCCGAGACTTTTCTCCGGCTCCCGGACGACCTCCTCCTCGACTCCGACCCCGACTTCAGCATCTCCGACATCGACTTCCCCTCCCTCTCCGACGAGAACCTCTCGGCCGGGACGCCCCCTCCCCGGCCGCCGGCCCGCCCGGACCGCCAGGCCTGGCCCCCCGCCTCCGGCGGGGGCGGGTCCCACCACGGGAGGAGCATGTCGGTGGACGCGGCGTTCTTCGAGGGGTTCGAGTTCGGCTCCGGCTCGGGAGGGGCCCACCACCGGAGGAGCGGGTCGGTGGACGGGCCCACCTCGCCTGTGATGTTCGAGGGGGACTCCGCCACGTCGCCGGACTACGCCAAGAAGGCCATGGCGCCCGACAAGCTGGCCGAGCTGGCCCTGCTCGACCCGAAAAGAGCGAAAAGGTTCGATACCCAACCCCCCCCCCCCCATTGTTGCGTGATCTGTGGTTTCTGCTGGGGGGTTGTGATCATTGCTTGGTGGAAAAGTTGCGATTTTGTGGTCATTTTGGTAGGAAAGTTGCGATTTTGTGAGCATTTTGATACAAAAGTTGGGATTTTGAGCTGTTTCTGGAGCAGTTGACCTTTGATAATCTACTGGTTTTGTAGTTGAGCCCTGGGTTTTTGGGTTACTTTGGCACTGCTTTTTGTGATAATTTTGGTAAAAAGACGATTTCCGTCCTTTTATTGTCAATTTGTCCTAATTTCTACTGGATATTGTGGTTCGTTTGAAAATTTGTTATTTCCTGAAGCTTTTCCTTCATTGTTGGTTTATATTTGATTGTGTTGTTCTTTTGTTCCTAACTTCACGATTCTTATATATATTTTTTGAATTTAGAGTACTTCAACTACCCAAAAAAGAAGAATTGGAATGTGTTAGTTGATATTCTTGTTTGCTTTTGGTGCAAAATTGATTTCGTTGAGAGAAAAAAAAGGTTTCATTGTGTTTCTTCTTTCTATTTGTGTCATAGGATTCTTGCGAATAGGCAATCAGCAGCACGGTCGAAGGAGAGGAAGATTCAGTACACCGGTGAGCTGGAGCGGAAGGTGCAGACGCTTCAGACGGAGGCTACTACACTGTCGGCCCAGCTTACGCTGCTGCAGGTAACATTTCTTGAGTGTTTATCTTTGACTGTTAATTTAGCTATTTGTATAACCAAGTTATTTTCGGCAACCATTCAATGGTGCTTGACACTTCTATAGTGATAGAATTGACTAATAACTAGAACAATGGTTTGTATCATGAATGCATATTTGCCAACCACCTCTAGCTCAAGTGGTTGAGATGGGAGGCATCCGTCCCATCTGCTCGGGTTCGAGCTCGGATGGGAGTGTATCCCTCCATTTAATAAATAAATGGTGGGAGTGGAGCAACAGTGACGGGTCTCTGGGTCGGGTGCGGGCCTATTGGCCGAGTTGTCTGAATGGCCGTGATTGAGATCCGCATATAGGCATTTAAAAAAAAAACATGAATGCATATTTATTCCATGATTTTAGGTTTTATACAGTTATGGCCTTGTTCTTCGGACAAACTCCATGATTGTATTTGTCGGAGTGCTCTAATGAAATCCTGATACGATAAATTTTTATAAATAGGCTAGGAATTCGTTTCATATCAAACGTTAATCTAAAGGGTGTTACTTTTACATTGCAGGCGGAATTGGGGTGGCCTAAAGCTAATGAATGCATTTTTTTCATGAAGTTTCATGTTAGTTTTTAGTTTTTGTACGGAACCTTCTTGACTTTCACTTTGTAAGTTGTAGTTTACTAGGAGTACGCTCGCTAGTTTAGTGAGTGTTTGAACTGCCATGGTGTGTTCACCCTCCAAACTGCCTCATTCAATGTACAGTGGCAGTTTGGAGGGTGAACACCCCATGGCAGCGAGGCACTTTGTGTTAAAAGGTGCGAAACTTAACCTTGAGGCATGCACGAAGCATACTCCTATGATGGCTGTACAAGAATGACCATTGGTACATTGAAAGATAAAACCTAAGTGGATTACATGGAATTTTACTTAGTACGATGGTTGCAAGAGCGGACCAAAGCATGATCTGGGAGTGCATGCACACATGCTTCTGAAAATTTCCGTTTGATGGTAGGTATAAAATTTTAACCTTTTGGAAATTCCTAGTGTATTGGGCCCCGGGAAAAAAAAGTATGTTCTAAGTTTTGGTATCCGTCGTCATTGAGTCCTGATTCCGTCACTGGATTGCTGTTCAGTAATAAACATGGTATAGACATCCAAAGTTGGCAAAGATTCAAAAGTATGTTTGGTTAGGTTATACTTTCTAGTAGGTTTGTTGCAATTTCTTTTAGAAATAGAAGTGAGTTTGTCAAGTGCCTGAATAAAATGGGCACAAATACAGCTACTGGATTAGGACAATTAGATTGATATAGTTGTCCACTGTTTGATAGGCTGAAAATTTCTTAGGCAGCTGAGTTGTATTGATGATGTCCTTAATAGATTGATGTGATATTCCACATTTTGTGTCATGCTTTGTGGCCAAGAATTCCTTAGACTTCATTACTAGTCTTTTCCCATTATTCTGGAGTTTGTTGCTTGTGTAGCAGTACTTTTCTATATATGAAAAGGATTTATCATAAAGTGCTAAAAGTGAACAAATTATAAATTGGAGGATTATGGCATCCGAGTGAATATCAAAATAAATAGAGGATGAAACTTGCATAAAAAACTGTCCTTTTCTTTTGAGGTAATTGGAAATGAGTAGTATAAAGTGCTAGAAAGGAGAACAATTAGTACTTGGTTTTTGGTGTCAGTACTCAGTGGATATTAAAAATAGAAGAAGGTAAGATTATGTAAGAATAGACTGAAAATCTGATGGCAGACATCAGAAAGTTATGATAGCTAGAATCTGATGGTTGGGATTTTAATTAGTTGCTGTAAAGAATTTCGGAAAAGGGAACTTGCTGTTAGAATTCTGTGAAAACAATTTCGCGAGAGAAAATATACCTGATAATACTGATGGTTAAAGAGTCAGGTGCATGTGAGATGGTAAATCTTTGGCCGTTTCCTAAGGATATGGTAATAGTAGGAAGAAACTCAATGTCCAGACGAGAGCAATTGGAACTGTTTACTGCACCAAATTGGACATACCACATGTTTAGTGTTGAATCTATTGGTACTGCGGTATAGACCCGCACTGTTTGTGATATACAAGTTCTTGGCTGTTAGGTTGATCTTATATTTATTTGGTAGGAGTGTTGTGAAGATTTGAGCTTGATTTTTTTGTGGATGGTTAAACTGGGCCAAGTTTTGAAATATTGATGTCCTGACAGTTGGTTTAGCTTCTCAATTCCCATCTAAACACCGTCCTTCACTTTTTTTTTCCTGTTTGAGCTTTGGTGGGAGGCATTGAACATAATACAATATCCAATATAGTCTCTGATATTAGGTAAACAACCTGGAGTTTAAAAAAAGGCCCGATGCAGTATTGAATTGATAGTTCTACCTTCATTCAAGCTCTAAAAGAAGAGTGAGGGAGGGAGGGAGGGTGAGTATACAAACTTGGCCCTTGTGTTTGAATTTAGCATGCGGATTGGAAGCTAATGGAATTTCTAATTGGGTTGAGTCGATTGACGGATTTTGATAGTTTGATATTCACAAGGTGTCTTGAATGTGACTGTGTTGGGCTTGAATCTTATGGTAAGCTTTGAAAAAGAGCAAGATTAACTTGAAGACTGGTTCAAATCTTTAGAGGGGATATCAGATCTTGAGTTCTCCGGCCTGAACATAGAAGCACTTGAGGTACCCCACGTATGTTTTTGGTGCAGAAGGCTAAAGAGAGATGGGGTGTGTGTGTGTGTGTGTGCGTGTGTGTGTGTGTGTGTGTGTGTGTGGATTAAAGGATCAAGAAACTTATCTTTTCTATATAATACAATTTGCAACTGAATTTTTGCATCTTCCTGTCTACCTGGTATTCTGTTAAAATTATAAAGTACAAGTTTACTTTCAGGGATTGTTGACAGAAGATTGTAAACTTGTAATAGAGATTCCTGTTTGATTCATGATTTTGTTACTAACGCTCCATTTCACTCTATCATGACAATGACTCCCATTTTTTGTAGAGGGACACAAATGGTTTGACTGCTGAAAACAGGGAACTGAAACTGCGGTTGCAGGCTATGGAACAACAAGCTCATCTTCATGAAGGTACGTCTTTTCTTAATTAGTTAGGTCACATCGGCAGATAGTTCATAGCAAGATTTCTGGTGTTTGTATGCATTTCCTGTGTCTAGTCCTTATCGTGGCCTAAAATGTGAACAAGTTGCTCGCTGACAGCTCAGATCAACTTGCAAATATTTTATTTATTTACAGCTTTCTAGTCAGCAACAAGCCAAGCTGAAGCTACATCAGTCGTCTTGTTTAGTCTTGATTAAGCTATATAAGTATGTTCGGGTATACTTCAGTTGTTCTGGTCATGTTTAGTCTCGATTAAGCTATATAAGTATGTTTAGACTTGAACTCCTTCCTAGTGTACTGATACCATAAAAAATTATGGGCATCGATGTCGATCACTATGCTGCACAGACAGACAGACAAACAGACAGACGATGCGAACACCGTGACATGGACACGACTCCAGTTTGCATCTCTGTCATGCGTGATAGTATCCAGTATGGATACAACATTGATAACACCAATCATCCTGCTCCTGCATTGCTCATATGCATAGGTGATAGATATGAAGACGAGCTCTCTTTTTCCTTGTACAGCTCTTAATGACGCACTAAGGGAGGAGGTTCAGCGGCTCAAGATAATGACAGGGCAGATTCCCAGCATGAATGGTAGTGATGCCTTTAATAGAGGTCTCCCACAATCTCTCTCCACATTTTACTCTCGCCCGCCCCAGGTGCCCAATCCGAGTGCTCATCAGCCTCGACAACTCCATGCACCTCAATCTCAGTCTCCTTCAAATGGCCAATCTCATGGTGATAAACTGCAACATGATTCCATGGATTTCATGTGAATCCATCTTACAAAATTAAGCTTATTGTATAATTAGTGTTTCATTATATATGTAGTTGTACTGTTTATGGGGTGGATGAATGTCTGAAACAAATATTATTTATAGTTGGTACGGATGGCTCGGGCGAAATTCTTTTAGAAGAAAAATGAATCAAATGTTCTGTCAGACTGAAACTAGTTTGGCTGTTGGTGTACATTTCTGCCAAGAGATTATATTCTCTTCTTGTTGTTTCGCATGATACTGGAAAGTTTTTGAAGAACAAAGTAATGTGAGTTTGGTTGATTCCCTCAAAAATAAAAACTGGTAGCTTGGTGCATGTGCTTTACAAATTATTTCAAGGTTCTGTTGTAAAAGAGAAGCTAGCATTGCATGTTCTGGTTGAATAGTTTAAGGTTTAGTTGGGAGATATTAGGGATTTTAATCTTGCTCATAGCTGGCATACATGTGTAAAGTCCTGCTCATAGCTGGCATACATGTTCTGGTTTCATATAAGCAGCATTATGAAAAAGGATTAGGCTTATGTACCAAGCCCAACATAGAGTTGAATACAATATTTCCTCATTTCATTTATAGAGCAATCATGATCCATAGTTGAACCTGGCGAACTTTTTTATTTGACATCGACTCCTTCCCATTCTAAAGGTGCTGCTTATAAATTCTGGTAAATTATGTAGTGAAAATGCTCAAAAGAACATTTATCCTAGTTTTTGGCATTAGACAATCTGTAATGAAAGATCCGCCGGTCGGTTTAACGTAGTGAGGTGGAAACCATCAATCATAGATTCATATTAGCCTACATTTATTTCGTCTTAGATGACTAGAAAAAAAAATGTATACTATCACCTACAACAAGAAGAGAGAATGTAAGTTTAAACTAACACAACAAAACCAAGGGAGTGAAATTAGTATATCACTGCTTGTGAAGAGCACAGAAACAGCCATCCTCGCCAATATCTGCTGCAAGACATGGAGGCTTGGTCTCACCATCCTGGTACCAGCTACATCTTTGCTGGGTCAGTTCATTCAAGAAATAATCCAGCTTCTCGACTGTGACATTTGGCATGACGACGACATGAGCGATGTTCCCCTCGCAGGCAAGCTGCCATCGACGGACAAACTCCTCGTCCTTTGGCCTCTCGAAGACCACCGTGCTACTGAGCTCATTAAGCATGGCACCGATCCCTGCAGCTCGAAGTTGATCTTTCAAATAATGAGCATTCCTTAGGCACTTCTGGACTTCTTTCTGAAACCCTCTGTAGCCTTTTCGATTCAAGGTGTACCAGAGGAAGATTGGAGCATGGCCGTTACGGCTGCCCATGATGGTGGCATCCCTAGATGCAAGATATTCAACATTGCTTGAAAGGGCATTGATATGCTTCAATCTTGTTATTTGCACACCACACGGCATAGGACATCCCACGAACTTGTGCCCAGACACACTCACACTTCCAATAGGCTTTTTGAATGAGACTTTTGGTGCCTGTCCAACAAAAAGGATGACTTGTTTAAGCACCCTGCACAACAACAAAAAGGTTCTGCCAAACGGAAAATGTAGGCATAAATTATTTAAAATAATTCAGATTGAAGAAACAGTAAGGGGTCTGCTTGGTAACGGTGTTTTCACCGTTTTTGGGGATATTTTTGAACCGACCGTTTTTTAAGTGTTTTAAAAGTCAACTAAATTTAGGTCGCAAAAAATCAACTAAATTTAGGTCGCAAGTGGGTAAAATCATGTTGATAATAAGAGAACGAATAATAACAAAAGGGGGCTTACACGTTTAACAAAAGGCATCATGAGCCCAAAGAGAGCACCATCACAGTGTATATAGAACTGATCTTCATATCCAGTCTTTTCAAGAGTTTCAATAACCATATCCAGATCATCGACTGCTCCCTTCACCGTTGTTCCTGCAGCACATTAGAAAGTTAGTCATTTCGCAACAAGATGGAGGAATAAAGTGCCCAAAGTAGGGAGAGGGACTCGCCAATATTGACATTGATAATGGCTGGTTTCCCCTTATTCGAAAGGAGTTTCTTTTCGAAGTCTGCACAATCAACCTCACCAGAGATTAGAGTATCAACCTTCTCACAGTCCATTCTATACATTCTTGCTGCTTTAAATACGGAGTAATGAGATTCCTTTGAGGCATATAAAATCCCATCCGGGAAAACCTCTCTCCTGTACAGCCAATAATAGTCTCTGTAAACTGGGAATGATATACTCAGATCAAAGTAAATATTACAAAGGTTACAAGTCTCTTGCAACAAAGAGCTTAGGAAATAAGGTTACCTACCCAACAAGAATACCGTGCAAATTTCCTTCAGTGCCACAATTAGTTATGTAACCCCAATATTCATTCTTCTCCAATTCCCACAGACGAGCAAACCAATCTAGCACCCCCACTTCAAACTGCCTGGAATGCACACCATAGTTGCTCTCAATGAATGGATCACCAAGGTTGTTTATTGAGAAATGTTGCAACTGGCCGAGGGCACCATAATCAAAGTCCAAATTGTAGGGGTAACCTACAATATGGCCACAAAGCAGACATGAATAAAGGAAGCACTAACAACGTTGCACAACTGAAAAATGCCGCAAATGTTGCTCATTTCCCAATAATATAACATACACAATACTTGCCATTTTGGCACAAACATTTTAACATGATTAGCTACATGTGAAACATTCCTAGACAGGATTTACTGCATTCTTATTTTAATGTTTGACGGTTTGAATTCATCTCACTGAAAGGAAAGATTAGCAGAATTACATTGGGGTACTTCATTAATGTGTTTTTGAGTACACATACACACAAGCACATATAGATAGGAGCAGAGAGAGAGAGAGAGAGAGAGAGAGAGAGAGAGAGAGAGAGAGAGAGAACCTTCCTCATAGAACTCTTATCAATTGTGAGACCAGAGTAGAGTACATACTAACTTTAACACTGCCCCTCACAGTAGGAAAGTGAAACATGTCCACCTTGTTTAAGAAATCGGAAAAAGAAAACACTAGATATAGCTAAAAAGACAAAATCAACGTCAACAGTCATTATCATGACCAGAAAAATATTCAGTAGAGTCACCATCATAAGTATAAAAAACATTAATAAACCGAAGTATCAAGGTTTTAAGAAACTGCACAAACCACCCAGCCGAAACACTCTCAGTCGAAACAATTAGCATAGGAAGGGTCCGGAATCAATAACAAACCGCATTTTTGAACCTTGGATATACGCAAAGGTTGACACATGAACAAAAACAAAGCAACAAGAGTAGGCAAAGTTTGAACGCATGACTGAAATAGCAGACATTGGTACACGAGGATGCACACCAGAAATAGCAAAAAAAGATCGCTGCATGAAGACACACAACCAGAGATAATAGGTTGGAGCCGGTCTGATCAAAGGCCAAAACTGCAGTTAGTAATAAACGGGTAGAGATTGATACTAGAATGGCCAATACCTCCCTCAAGTTGGATAGGAAAAACATATACAACTTGGAAGCAAAACAGTTTTTTCTTAAGGCTTTGGGGGTTTAGATAGCACGAGGGTATCAGAGTATTTTTTTTCGAAATCTAGGTTAGCAACTAGGTCTTTTTTGGGATCAATTGTTTGGGCAGGATCGCCAAAAGACAGACCAATATTTTGGGTTCTTTGAGCTAGGATTTTGGATAGTGGGCGACTATTGGGTTACAAATTATGACCATTAGGTTAGGGCGTAGTTCTGGTTAGGGAATTTTGAGAGGGATAAGGTTAGGAATAGGGTTCGGGGAAGATGGGTTTTGTATAGGGTTTGTGGAAGAAAGTGATAGTAGGGGCAATAATGGGGTTAGGGTTCTTTTAAGAAATAGGATCTAGGACTAGTATGTTTTAAAGAATGGGTTTTAGGGAAAGGAGATAGGGTCAGGATTTTCGTAGGATTGGCGAATCGGGAATGGGTTACGGTTTTATTTTTGTGAAAACAAATTATTTTTAGTAGAAGTGTAGAGAGTCAGATTATATATATATATATATATATATATATATATATATATATATATATATATATATATATATATTTGAACACATAATTATCCATGATCGCTCCCACCGGGATTCGAACATCGCTCACTCAGATCTTATGCCTCCACACTAGCCACTTAAGCTAGAGGTCATTGACAATATATATATAAGGTTAGGGTTTTGAAAAACTACATAAGTATTAACTAATTGATGTTGGTTTTTGAGAGAGAGAGAGAGAGAGAGCGCGCGCGCGCACACACACACACACACACACATATATATATATATATATAGAGAGAGAGAGAGAGAGAGAGTAGTGCTCTAGAACCACTCGGGTGGTTTCATATAATGGAACCACCCTATGTTACATAGGTTGGATTGAGATTGAGTGATTGAGATTAAAAAGTGGTGGGGTCTACATCTTTTAATCTCAACTGTCTAAACCAAATCCAAATTCCAACCCATGATACACCGAGTGGTTCCATAATATGAAACCACCAGGATGGTTTTATATATATATATATATATATATATATATATATATATATATATATATATATATAAACCTTCCTCCTACAACTCTATCCAAACTGCACTAAAGTAGACTACATATTCACTAACTCTTAACACTCTCCAAACAAATTAAGATGGTATTTCACTAACTAGGATCATCATTCCATTTGGTTTCTTACTTATTATGCCACATATGTAATTAGCCATCGTACATCTTATTGTTTTACTTTATCATCTAAATTATTTCCTAGTCTAGGGAAACTTGAAAGTTCGTCCTAAGTGGCATCAGTTTAAACTTAACGGTCAAACAAGGTAGGTCTACCTATCTGCAACCTAGCATTTGATATTACAAGAACCCACTCAACCGTGACAGGTTACTATAGTGGCATTTACTTCTCCCATGGGAGGATGCAAGTTAGCACCCCCTATATTTTATTGGTGACAAAAGAATGTCTGAGGCTTATAATTCCCATATAATTTTGAGAATACTGGACAAAAACATCGCAAGAGAGTCAAAAGTGGATGTGAAGAAATGTGAGAAGATTTTACCAAGGGAAGAAACAGTTTTTATGTTTCCTTCAGCATGAAGACTCGATTGAACTGTAGACCTACTTAATAGGTAATAGAAGATTTGAAGTTGGAGATTCCAGCTACATGTACCATCAAAAGGGTTTCATAGAATATTAAGATTATAAAGTGTTCAAGAAAGCAAGTCCTCAATATGTTGGAAATTTCATAATCAGTTCCATTCAACTTTGATATAAAAACAGCTTCCTATTTAACAAAGAAAGAAAGAAAGATGCAAAACTAGTGGCAGGTTTATCCGTGTAAGTTACAAGAACCATCGTTGTATGTCATTCCCATCTTTTGTTTTGTTTTCTCTGCTACTTCCTAAACAACATTATAAGGTGACTCCTTCAACATTCTGATGTTTTCCTTCCCTTTTCAATTTAATAAAGAAGGCAACCCAATCTCACAAGGCTCCAAGTAATTGTCGTGACTTATGAGAACAACCTCAAATGAATGGATGACTAAAAGAACTAGTTGGAAGAGATTGTTCTTTGCATTTTACATATGCCACATGGAATTCCTCCTACAAAATACAAATAAAGCAGCATTAGCTGTTGAGTTGTTTTTCTCATCTTTTAATTTTATATGAAAGAAAATATAATAGTGCGTGTCACTGACATATTACTCGTCCCTATAGAATGCATGATTTTTTATGATACTCTCCCGATTCAATTTTTTTTCAATGACAGGCATAATTCCAAATCTCCAATCCTATCTCGAACATGATTTCAAATTCAAACTGAACCTTTCCAGTTTGTCTTTCATCGTTTCTCTTTTGATATTCTGGTAGTTGGCCACACATTTATTGCTAAACTTATGGTTCAGTTTCAAATTCACAATTTATGAAGTTAAACGTTTGATCCACGCTATATACACTAAGGACAGCTGCACAAACACTAAAAGATGTGTCAAGCCATGTATTAGTCAACTTTGATCACTTTAATAAATTCCAGTTTTGAACTATATTTAGATATTATCTCCGCTATGGGTATATTTATTTCTCTGGTTAGATTTCCTAGAGACAGTAATAACACATTGTCGACCCTAAATTTCATATCAGGATAAAGACTTAGGATTTTCTTTCAACATCCAGCTCAAGTAATTCACTATTTGCTACAATTTTTGCTACGTTATCTATCAGGATAAACTTTATATGCTCTAAGTTCTGTTCTTCTAACAGGAGCAGCAGAGTGGCTGTTATCATCCTTCATATCAACAAAATACTAGCTCAGGCTTTTCAGACTTCTTCAACATCTCATGGTCACTCCTTCGTACATGCCCTGTACCATGAGAACAAGAGAGTTAAAGTCAACATTTAGATTCTTAGAAACACTTCTTCAAATGTCTCATGAGTTTAATCCCCCTTGTTTCATATCATGAGGAGAAGAAGACTTTTAGACAAAGATTGCTCTACAAGGTTTGCTCATTCAGATTTCTTTACGCATCTACATCATGATATTGTGCAAACTAGTCAACAATGAAACATCAAATTTGCTCTACAAGGTTTGATCACCACATAGACTTCATTGACTACTACTATCAAATTTGTTCGGGTTTTTAATATAAAACCCTCAAATCTTCCATATAGAGTTAGGCATCCCAAATCTTGGTAATAATCCCCCCAAATCCCAAACACTTGAGCTAAGATCTCTTAGTCACTTAACTCACTTGATATGGAGTATTATGTCAACTTCAACAAAATTATTTATTTTGACCATTTTGTCGTTGTCTTCCTCCTCTCTCCTTGTCCCAAACAATGGGTTCTCTTGAGCTTATGGTAAGCAATCGATGCATGGGTTGTAATTGAGTTCATAGTTATGTGTTCATTTGCTTATTCTTGATTGAGATTATGGTAGGTAATTAATGGATTCATGTAGTCAATGTTTTTTCTCATAATAGAGAAAGGACAATAGGAGGAAAGAGGAAGCGTAAATAGTAGTTTCACACCATTAACCCCATGGATTAATTTTTGGCTGATAGGGATGAAAGGAGACTCTTAACTCACATTGTCACGAATTTAAGAAACTTTTTTTTGCAATTACTAAGATTTTGGGTACTTAGAAGTCTAAATAATGAAGATTTAAGGAACTTGTAACAAAAAACAGTTTGTTTAGCTTTTTCCCTTTCTTTATCCAAAATGAAGTTGGCTGCCCAAAAGTTTAGTCAATGTCTAAAAGGGAAAGGAAAAAAAAAGGGGGGGTTGGGGGTTTCTCATATAGGTGCCCGAAATTAAAAAAAGAAGATAAAGAGTTGATTCCCATTGGTTAATTTAACCCATTTAGAAAAAGAAATGTCCCGTTAATTTTAATGAGTGTTTTTTCTTTATAGGTTTGTCCTAATAATACATAAAACCTCCTTCCACCTCCATTAAACCCTCTCTTCTCACAACCTTCAGCCTCAAATAAGTCTTACTCTATTCCTCCTCTCTCTTCATCCTCAATAAACTCATACTCTATTCTTCCTCTCTCTTCTCACAACTTTCATCCTCAATTAAGTCCTACTCTCTCTCAACCTCGCTCCTTAAATGAGCATTCATCTTCTACATATTCTTCTACTCCTAATCTTCTCCTGGTACCTTTCTCCATACCTTAAATAAGTCCTACTCCACTCTTTATGTACACATGCTAACAAAGCCAAATCCTCGATCGAATGATTTAGTAAAGCGGATTTCCCCGCCATCATCTTTTTTCAGTTTCTCATGATTAATCACTTTTGTCGGTTCGAACTTTGCTTTGCAAAATGTTTCCAGTTTCTAAATCGAGTAGTAGGTCACATAATCGCGAAATCAGAAGTAGTGGTGGGATGACTCCGCAGTTAGTTTTAAATAAACCAACAAGTTCACGATGTCTCTTTTGCATGTTGTCGGGTTTACGTCTACGGATAAAACATTTACAGTCGCTTTTTGTTTTATGAAGAGTGAGACAGTAGAGGATTACACATGGGCGTTGAGGAAACTACAATCCCTTTACACAGGTTGCAAAGAGCCGTCTGTTTTTGTTACTGACAGAGAATATGCGTTGATAAATGCTATAGATATTGTATTTCCTCATGCGCATAGACTACTATGCACTTGGCATATAAATAGAAATATTCATGCTCAATGCAAGAAAAAATTTGAAACTGTGGACGGTAAAATTGACATGCTTCGCTTCGAAGAATTCTATAGTGATTGGAGTCTTGTATGGCAAGCAAGTACTACAGACAGTTACGACGCAGCATGGTACATGTTCCAACAAAAGTGGGAGCCAAGTAACCCGACATGCATATCTTATATCAAAGAGACTTGGCTAGGACCACATAAAGAGCAATTCGTCTTAGCATGGACCAACATGGTGAAGCATTATGGCACGATCACTACGAACCGGGTCGAAGGGGCACACTCATGTTTAAAAAGATATCTACGCTCATCGGTCGGTAATTTTGTCTCTGTTTGGCAATCGATTCATTTGATGACTATTGCCACGGTGAACGATATTGTAGCATCATTTGAGATGAGCCTCAATATTGCAAAACATGAATACAAGCAAGAACACCTCTTGGATGGTTTAACCCATGTGGTATCTCACAAGGCCTTGGGGTTATTGTTTGAGGAGATTCGTAGGTCGAAGTCGGTGGGTTATGATCCCGAGGTTTGCGGTTGTTCATATCGACATTCACTCGGACTACCGTGTGCACATGAAATCAACGAATACCGTCGTGATTCTATACCTATTCCAATAGAAGGTGTTGATTAACGTTGGCGACAGCTGTCGATAATGCCGGCGGTGGAAGTGCAAGATGATTTCTTTGCGTTGCCCCAAGTTAAACTACTTCACGCAAGGTGGTGTGGCGCATCGGAACTGGAGAGAAGATCCATTGAGTTTAAAATCCAAGAGATTGCAGTCCCGGCAACTACTCGATTGCAAGAGCCATCCGTTGTTCGAACTCCTAAGGGAAGACCACACTCAAGAAAGAGTAGAGCCAAAAAGAAGGAGGAGGAGTCAACTAAAAAAGATCCATCCTTATTTGAACATATCGAACGCAGTTTGGAGGCAAAGTCCGTTGTTCGAACTCCTAAGCTAACTATTCGAAGGGGGAAGAAACAGAAAACGATAGATGCAGGCACGGCGGAGGGTGTTCAAAACTTTTCTGTTTCTTATAGTCTATACATTGAAAAATTCCTACCTGAGATACGGAACTTCATTTGGTCTATTGATGATGTTCCTGCGGATGGCCACTGTGGATACCATGCACTAGCAAGACAACTAGGCTATTCAGTGGAAGCAGGATGGCGACAGGTTAGGGCAGAGCTGTACGAGGAGTTGGAGTCGCGACTAGCCTTCTATAGCCAGATACTTGGCGAAGAAATTGTTGGGGATTTGTTGGCAGGCATACCTTGTACGGAAACATTTACCGGACCAGAGCATTACATGGATGTCCCGCCTGCTGCTTATGTCTTCTCTAATAGGTATAAGTTACCTATTGTAATTATCTCACATGGTATTAACAATACTTTCTTTCCAATGTGTGCCCCCCCGGCCGAACACCGAGTATCCAATCTATGTTGCATTGGGCTTGTCGGACAACACTTCGTCATCCCAAGGTTGATCGCTCATTCTCCTATTCCGCCACCTTCTACGCTTTGGTATAAACACGCACCTGAGGAAGCGATCACATGGACGACACCCTACATGGATGCAATGACGGCCTATAAGAAGATGATGAAGATGGAGGATCCAAAAATCATGTCGGACGACTACTTTGATATTTTAATCGATTGATTTAGCCCCAAGTGAAAATGTATAATTTCTTGATCCATGATTGTCTAAGTGTATATTGAACCATATGTTGTATGTTGTGTAATGAAAAGAGTTATGGAGATTTTGATTGTATATTGCGCATTGCAACTAATAACTTAGGACTGTCATTATGAAAAACTGCCAGGATACTAGGACTGTCACAATTTTGACAGTCCTAGTGTACACTAGGACTGTCAAAATTGTGACAGTCCTAAAGTTTACTCTCTGTCAATTTGGAGTAAATATATAACTTTAGGACTGTCACAGTTTTGACAGTCCTAGTGTACACTAGGACTGTCAAAATTGTGACAGTCCTAAAGTTTACTCACTGTCAATTTGGAGTAAATATATAACTTTAGGACTGTCACAGTTTTGACAGTCCTAGTGTAAACTAGGACTGTCAAAATTGTGACAGTCCTAAAGTTTACTCACTGTCAATTTTGAGTAAATATATAACTTTAGGACTGTCACAATTTTGACAGTCCTAGTGCAAACTAGGACTGTCAAAATTGTGACAGTCCTAAAGTTTACCCACTGTCAATTTTGGACAGTCCTACTGTGAACTTGAATTGAATATACAGTTAACCCACTGACCCATATGCACAGTATACAGATCAAAATAGTAACAACAAGGCAAAATTAACTCAAACTTTCACAAGTAGGCAACGTTTACAACTCAAATTATAACGTCAAAAGTCATATTCAATCAAACTTTTACAACGTTTACAACTCAAATTATACTTTACAGGTTGACAACGTTCACAATTTTACAACTCAAAATGATTGTTCAAACGTCATGGCGCCTCTTCGTGCGTTGCTCTCTAGTATCCAAGAAAGGATATTCTTCATCGTTGTCGATTTTTTGGAATTCGTCATTGATTGTCATATAATTGGAACCCTGGCAACTGACGAGGCTTCTTCCCAACTTCTTAACTTTCCTTGCCTATTCATGAAAAAAGAAAAAAAAATTTAGACAAAGTTACAAATATCAAACTTAAGGTCTACAAGTATGCTCACCATCTTGACCAGTGCAGTATATAAGACCGATTTGGGAGGAAGATCTGACGGTACACGCACAACATCCCCTCCGCGCTGGAACAAGGTCGGTAGTCCGACACCGGCGTAGTAGGCGAGGTAGTCGTCGCTGCACTCCGCCATATTGACTGCTGCTAGCCGGTCGGTATCTCTAATGACGTGGCGTTGCCACTCGGTGAAGAAGTCCGATACCCAGTTAAAATGTGCAGGTATATAGTTTAGCGGTTTTGTACCGCGCGGAGGATTTATCATTTGCAAAGTTCGCCTTGGGACAGTTTGTACGTAGCCAAACTGACGTAGCACTCTATCCGGCATATAAGCCTCCTCGATCTCATGACAACTGATAAGACCATGATATAAGGCGACTGGTTGCAACGGACGGGTAGTCTGTCGCAAATCACGGTATGGATCCCATACAATCTGCACCGCATAAAATGTAGCATAACGTCATTTAGCATAACGTAGTAAATTAATACAAATTAAGTACAATATTAGGTCTAAATTCACCTCTTCTGTCGTCATATCTTCGAGTGCATGCCGTAGAGCGGCCAATGTGTGAGAACGTTTGGCATCTTCCTTACTTGGCTTCCATCGGCACATTCTAGGCATGTTCTCGTCATACCCTCGGTTCAGTTTTGCCCGCTGCAGGGTTGGGAAGTGCTCGTATATCCATGCCTTCACATTACCGGAAATATGTTAGTCCAAAAATAAACAACACAATTTAAATTTTTGTAAACAAGTTGACAAAGATATATCTATACATGGAGTAGAGTCTGGCATCCGGAAATTGTCTTCGAACCCACACGGGATGCCGCACCAAGCTCGCGGTAAAGGTATGCCAGTATACCGCTTCCCCAAGATATTTCGTCCACCGTTTCAAGGTTGTCCAAATTGATGAGATATTTGACATTTATGGACGTTCCAGACTTATCGGTAATGCCAACAGCCCCTAAGATGAACTGCATATATCCCCGGACGACATTTTCGCTATTATCAATTTCGGGGGCCTGCTCAGCGAATATCTCCTCCAAATATTTTAGAGGAAGTCCGTAGGACTTTTTGAATTCTCGAAGACTAGTAAAACTGGTGGCATCAACTCCCAGACACCCTGATACATAATCCACCATATAGTCGTAATAGTTGATGCTCGAATCATCCAAAATATTATTCTGCATCGGACGACCATCAACCCTAAGTCCCAATATATGATGGACGTCATCAAGGGTAATCGTCAACTCCCCATTGGGTAGATGGAAAGTGTTGGTCTCTGGATGCCACCGTTCTACAAATGCTGAAATCAGTGCATTATCCACCGTCGTATATGAGTAGCTACTCAAATATTGTAGACCGGTGGGACTGATTTTTGACTTCACATCATCTCCCAGTAATTTATACCTCCATGTATTGCATTTTTTGCCATGGTTGATTACCGTCAACATACGACCACTCTCCTGAAAAGTCAACAATTGGATGAAATTAAACCTCTATGTAAAATATACTTTCAACTGACAGCTATATATAAATGTATCATAACGTAATGTACTTACCGGATTGTTCCATATTTGGTATGCAATATGGTTTTGGATCGACGGTAACATAGAGCAACCGTTTGGACGAGTGTCGACTGGACTATCTGCCTGCTCAGAAGGTCCCGAACCATCGGTAGACCGGTTTCCGAGAGTTTGTGGAAGACTCTCGACAGGACTATCTACAGGCTGAGAAGGTCCTGAACCATCAGTAGGCCGATTTGGAACATTTGGCATGTCCTCATCGGAGGAGGAAGAAGAACCGGAAGAACTAGGAGGAGCACGTCTCTTTGTGGCAATCTTCTTCGTCAATGGACGTTTCCTCACTTCAGGGCGTGCCGCGCCCTCGCGGATAGTGACGCCTTGCGAAACTGTGCGTTCCTTACGCATCGACGCAGTAGGGCGTCTTCTCATTTCTTCATCCACAGTGTCCTTTCCAGGGGCATGACTATAAGACAAAAATTAATGTATACAGACAAAAATTATTTTCTATTTTAACATAATAATCTCATTTTATTTTCAGGACTGTAGCCATTTCTGCAGTCCTGTAAGTATACAGGACTGTAGCCATTTCTGCAGTCCTGTAAGTATACAGGACTGCAGATTTTTTAACAGTCCTAATGATTTAGGACTGTAGAATTTCCTACAGTCCCATACTGATTTAGGACTGTAGAAATTTCGACAGTCCTATATATATATAGGACTGTCGAATTTCCTACAGTCCTAAATCAGTATGGGACTGTAGGATATTCTACAGTCCCGCTCGATACTGCTCGACAATGTCGAGCAGTCTCGACATTGTACGCCCTAAAATCATGTTCCAAACGACTTCTATGTCTAAACTACATCCTAGACTCCGCCAACGACTAGTATGCCCTCATTTGAAAGAAAAAAACTCAAAATTTTCAACATGCAAGAGGATTTCTTATCATTTTTGGACAATTTTTCAAATACAATAGTGCAAGGAGAATGAAGATTTCTACCTTGGTTCTTTCGAGACTTTGGGAGCCATCGATAAGGACGAGGAGGACAGCGGAGATCGGCCGGCGGGAGGGGGTCGGCGGGAGGGGGAGAAGCTACGGTCGGGGGAGAAGCTACGGTCGGGGGAGCTAGGTTTGGCGAATAAGAATCGGATGGGTTGAAATCCTGGGCTAGCCCCAAGTATAAACTTGGGCTAGTATGAGTAAAGGTAGCTCTATAGTGGGCTAGCCCCAAGTAAAATTGGCAGTGCCCTTATCAACACCCTTTGAGATGGATCCGCCCAATATCTCGTTTTTGATAGGCTAATCATCTATTAGTCCATCTTCATCGAGTGTTCACTCAAATCCAAAAAATTGAAACAAGTCACCTTCCTAATATCAACAATTAACCCAAAAAAGTGTATTTTAGTTTCTCAAGCTTCCCCTTAACCTTTCTTTTGGTTGTTGGGATTCATGACAAAAAGGCACACGTTGAAGAATTACAATAAAAACTAAAATGAACTTAGAAATCCTAGAAAACAATACCTAAATCTGACCAAATAAATATTTGGCTAATTTTTAGCTTGGTGACCAAGCTAAAATATTGCCGGTTGACCTCTATACTTCTACAATCTACCTTACTATAACTCAAGAAAAGAATCACCAAGACTCCCGTTCGTGCAGCCATCATGTCGAACATGTATTAGCCAAGCCAAAATCAGTGTAGTGTCACGGCATTTGTATCTGTCTTGCCGCATTGTCGTCCGTGCAACTAGTACTACCAAAATCAACGTCGCACCCGAGTCCATCTGTATCTTGGCGTGTCACGGTGGTGTCCGTGTCAGTGTCAAAAATTCAAGAAGAAGAATAAATATAAGAGAGATCTCTGTCGTTTTTACCTAAATGGTGCTTGGTCCTCTCGACGAGAGACTTGCGGTACCTGGCGAGCACGCTGGCCATGTAGCCCTCCCTCTCCCCAGTGACCTCGTCGTCGTCGTCCGGCTCCTTCACCGCGAAGCACGTCGTGTGCACGTTCCTCCCGAGCACCACCTCCCGGGCGCCGATCTTCCCGTTCGGACCGTCGGCGACGGCGGCCGGCGGGGAGGGGATCTCCGCCGGATCCAGCTCCTCCGGAAGCTTCTCGATCGGGTGATGCCCCATCGCCGATCCGTTCGCCACGCTCCCAACCATGGCCGATCTCTCCGTAATATGTATGTATCGAATGGTTCCCGCCAACCTAGAGTTTGTGGCCACGGAAGAGGTCAGAAATCGAGAAAAAATAGTGTAGATTCATGGAGGAAATGGACGTGAATGATGGATCTTTGCCACAAATGAGAGAGAGAGAGAGAGAGTACCTCTGCGAAAGCCTCGCGATGTGGAGTTAAGAGAGAGGAGGCGGCGGGAACGGAGAGAGGATTGGAGCTGAGATTTGGCGTTTAAATAGCTCTCTTTGAGGATACAGTGGCAGTCACAGGCGAAGATATTTTTTCCATATATATATATATATATATATATATATATATTATAATGAGACTTCAAAACAGTTTAAAAGTGAGTCGTTTAAGCTATATTTATATCATCAATCAATTAATTTAAAAAATTAAAAAAAATATCGTAACCTTAATTGTTTTCTCACATAGTTGGAAAAAAAATTGAAAACCTAAAATCCTCCTAATCATGTGTAAATCCTAAAATATTTAAAAAAAATTAAAATATATTTAGACTAACTAAATGATATTATCTAACAAAAAACATATCCAAAAAATTTCAAATATATTTATAATAAATCATAACTAAAATATGTTCAAATTATATTTAAAATATTCTAACTTAATTTAAATTTCTATATTTCAATAATATCGTAGGTTTTATTTTTACGTGTAGCGCACGTAAAATTAACTAGTATATATATATATATATATATATATATATATATATATATATATATATATAGAGAGAGAGAGAGAGAGAGAGAGAGAGAGATGTCCGACGTAACGCTCGGGACTTTGTGCACAATGTGTTGTATATCTTTTGGCCCCACTGTCCCAACTCCCACCATTTACAAATGAAAGGAATAATACGCCCCCGCGGCTCGATCCACACTGATCTTCCACCATCACACAGTTAGGGTCATATGCCTCTCCCTGGTAACCACAAGTGTCAATCGAGTTCGGCAAAATATATCTAAATTACGTACAAATAATATATTTTGCAAAATGCAGATAGAGTAATAAATCGTTATTGGTAATAGCGATATGAGTACATGCACTCGTACTGCCATTGATAATGGCGTTATAGTGGTTGTTACTACTGTGTTGCTTTCTTTATTTTATTTTTTTAATATTTGTCACCAAATCGTCATTAGCACTGGAGATCTAGATGCATAACCGCCAATATCAATGGCGGTCTTAGTGCATGTGTAGCCATGCATGCATATTGTGAAAATGGTGACAATAGTAATAGCGTGAGTCATGCATACATTCATTTGTGAGTAGGGGTGCAAACGAGCCAAGCCGAGCCAAGCTTTCATAAGCTTGAGCTTGGCTTGATTAGAATTAACCGAGCTCGAGCTCGAGCTCGAGCTTGATAATTTTTTTATTTTAGAGCTTGAGCTTGGCTCGAGCTCGTTTATATTAAGCTTGAGCTTGGCTTGGTTTGAGCTCGAGCTTGGCTTGATAAGCAAGCTTGATTCAAGCTTGATAAACAAGCTTGATAAGCTCAAACTCAAGCTTGTTAAGCTTGATTTTGAGCTTGTTCAGCTTTATTTCAAGCTCATTAAGCTTGATTTTGAGCTTAACGAACTTGATTTCAAGCTAGTTAGGCTTGAATTCAAGTACCTATAATATTAACAATTTATTTATAAAAATTCAATTTAAAAAGTTCCTTAATATCAATTATTAAGGACATAAAATTATATACAATGCACACAACCATATTCTTATACAAACATGCATAAAATTAGAATTCAACAAAGAACAAATTTAAATTTAAATAATAAAATAAATTTGTAAACTGCCAGCAACGAGCTCCTAAACGAGCTTTTAAACGAGCCAGCTTACGAGTTAGCTCGCAAGCTTCTAAACGAACCAGCTCGCGAGCTCAAACGAGCCTAGTACTTCTAAGCTTGAGCTTGGCTTGTTTATTAAACGAGCTCGAAAATGAAGCTTGAGCTTGGCTTGTCTACTAAATGAACCGAGCTCAAACGAGCTTTTATCAAGCCGAGCTTCGAGCAGCTTGCAAACGGCTTGGCTCATTTGCAGCCCTATTTGTGAGCACATTCTTTTCTGAGCAAATGACGCTATCAAGCTATGCATTTGTGAGCACATTCTTTGTGCATTGTGAGTGCTTACATCCAAGTGGCTCCATCACACCATGCATTTGTGAGCACATTCTTTGTGCATTGTGAGTACATGCATCCATGCATGCACATTGAGCAAATGTCGCCAATACTAATGGTGTGAGCCATGCATGCATTTATGAGCACAAATACATTTGTGAGCATATTCTGCATCAGAGTTGCCAGTACTGATGGCTGTTTTCGTCCTAAAAAGAGGTGTTTCTTCCTCGAATTTTTTTGCTGAACTTATTTGATTCTAAATTTATTTACAAAGATAAGTCAATGCAGAACTTTGAAACAAGTAAAGATTCTGGAGAGATGAGCGATGGAGACCGGTCAGCGCGATCCCTTTGCTCCGTTGATGATCTGACACAACTTTGGGAGTAGGAAGTGTGGAAGGACACTGGGTAAGCAAGAGCTTGATGTTGAGGCTAATATCTGTTGCTGTATGGTCGTCCTGAATACTTGCAAAAAACCAACTAATTATAGAAAAGTGACTACTGGCGGTTGTTCTTGACTTCCCATAACGATGAACTATTGGCGGGAAGAAGCGCATCCGTAGGAGGTAGTGTCCTAAAATGGAGACGACGTGTTCCGCCTATGAGCAGCAACTGGTCATGGTCGTGGCCTGCTCCTTGTGCATGAATTAAGGAAGAAGGCAAGGATGCCACATGAATTTTGCAGTTATGACTGCATGCACCATAATACGATCGTGGAGGAAAGTAATTGGATGACAGTTGCAGGCGTCTATCCACGTACACAACAAGCTGGAGCTGGCGGAGTCATGGAGATCGTGGATTAGTGGCTTATGCACATTCTTTCACGTAAGCAAACAGATCGATGATCATGGAAAGGGAGCAGCTCTTCATTATTTTGCTGGAGCATGGGGGCCATGGCCTTTCCACTGGTTGGCAACCAGTGGAAGCGTTCTTTCTTCATCGAGGGGGGAATGATTCCTCATTATCCGGGATTTGATTTGATTGGCATTCTGGAGGTTGTCGGTCATTTCAAGTATCACCCCTCCATCTTTTACAGAGTGGGGTTCATTAATCATTGTCACAGTTGTCCAGTCAAGGCATTGACGATGTCCTCAATAATTCTTTCCGCTGGAGTCTCTTGGGGATAGGTATGGGACAGGATGTCCGCTGGAGCAGCTTTGTTATAGCACATGGAGTGTCTTTCGCTAGGAATATTGTCCGTTGTAGTATTTTTATGCTTCTACATGACCCCTTTAATGTTTTTTTTAAGTTTTTTATTAACTTTGAAATACTTTAAGCAAAGAAGCATGCATAGCCTGGAGAAGAAGATTTGTTTACTTAGACTTATTTACTTGATTAGGTAAACTGAATTTGAATAAATATATTCTTCTCGAATTTTGTGTGTGGCTATTGCGATTTGTGCGGCTTCAGAGGTTTTAGTTATTGTTGTTATTGTGACTCCTTGTGTGTTGGCCTAAGGATTCAAACCATTGTCGTCATTTTCTCTATAAATGAAAAGGTAAGGTATGAAGTGCACTCTTACATCCTTAAAGTTCTTCAAGAGAGTCGAATGATACCAAGCTTTCCTCTTCCTTCACCAGAGAAATTTTATGGCTCCCAAAGGTACTTCCAGAAAGGGGACCAAAGGGTCGGACAAAGCGTCTGCCTCTTATTCGACTACCGGAGAGCCCGCCTTCCACGCCTAGTAAGTTTTCGAAAATATCTTGTGAACTTTATCATCCTTGACTTACCATGACATCCTTAGGTTTAAAAACAATGATGGCTCTATTTGAGTTATTGTGAGGGAAAATCCGTATGGGAGTCTCGTCTTGGAATGGGAGGGGGTCCCATATTGTGTTCTAATCCACATGTGTAGATTTTTCCAATCTTCTACTCCCTCCCCTTTTTAGGACTCTTCCAATCACATACTTGCTTGCATAATATCTTTTTCCAATGATGTATTATTGAGGGTACTATGGTTAGCGCGTCGGAATAAAGCCCAGAAAATTTATCAACTTACTTACTAATAGAGATGCCGCAGTTTGAGACAAACACTTCGGAATAGGCGAGAGCTTCTGGCGTCTTAGGGGAGGGTTACTCTTGAAGAATAATCAAAAGCCTGCCCTTGATGGATGATAAGAAAGCTATACTCTAGAAACTTACGTTCATGTCTGGGAACACAACTAAGCTTGCTTCGGAAGAGGTCAATACAAGTGCTAAAATTTGGGTCTTTGAGTTGGATGGGGTCAAGTTCTTCTTGTTGTTGATGCAAAGGCACTTCTCGATGTCTTCTTTTCATACTGATACTATTGGGAGAATCATGAACTGGGAGATAACAATGACATTCCCAGTGTAAAGATCAGTCGAACTAATCACAACTTTTAGGATGGTCAGTATTCCTTAGAGAGCGTTAAAAATGGACCTCTAGAGTGTTAAAAATGGTCCTCTTTGTAGAGTAATGGGACTCCTTCTAGGACATGTCTCTACGGAGCTGCCGGTAGACGATATACCCATAATATCCTTTACTTTCATGAACCAATTTTAGCAGGATGGAGGCAGTTATCACCCTGGTGATGTAAAACTGGCTGGTTGGGTTTCCTCTGGCAAGAATCATCAATGTTGGGGACATTTGACTGGCTGGATACTATCCAAATTTGAGATGGAATTGAAGAAGCTCAGGCTTTATTCTGCATTCCAGTCAACATGCTATAGAATATAATTAAGACTTGTACATTTTCTCGGAGTATTTCAACTCTACAATGTTAGGACCTATACCGTATTCACTCTAGCAGGCAAGTTGGGTTTCGCTCTTCACGAAATGCATGAGATTTCTAAAATCATATGGAATATAGTGTTATTGTTATGTTATCATTTGGAATGAAGTGTTGTTGTTATGTTATCTTATGGAATATTTTACTGTTGTTTCAGAATAATGGAAATATGGAGAAGTTTTTGGATTATTGAGTCACTGAGACAGAAACTCCTGGATTGGGAAGTAGATAAATATGGTAATCCCTAGAATAGGAATAATAGAAGTGTGAGCGACGACTTGAGGAATGTAGTAGTGAAAAAGAGAATTTGTTGTGTAGTTATTTCAAGTTTTACGTTATCATATATGTTATATGTTTAATAGCTAAGATGCATATGCATGTATAATCATGGATAACTTGTGCGTAAAGTTTAGTTCCTCAAACAGGTCTTGAAGGCGCTTGAAGTTGCTTGCCGAGTTGTTGGCATGATGTCCGCCTCTTTCCAAATCCCCTTGTACTAACTGAATGATTACGTCCTCTCGGTGTCCTTGAGAAGCCAATAATTCTCGAAGGATACCAATAAGCACATTATTGTCCCCTCTTGTATCAGGTACTGGTTGCACGGAAGGTACTGGCTGGATCTCAGGTTCCACATTTCTCGATGTTCTGGATCCGGCCCCAGAATATTGAGGTTGAACCTCAAGGGTTTTCTGGACATCAGGATGTTGTCCTGCTACTGGAGGAACTCTAGCTGGATGATCAGAAGGACCAAGAACAATATCCCTGAAAGATAAATGACATAAGGATCATCAAAGGAAAGAACATGATTGATCTAGGATCAAAGCAGATGTTGAATCAAAATTTCAGGGATATAAATTCGATACTAGAGGAGATCAAGGAGTAGCATGATTGAGACATATAAAATACATTGGTAAACCCCCCACACCTCTGAATTTTCAGACCTGCATGAGCCACCACTCAAACCGTGTCACGTCCCAGAACCAGAATACTGGAGAGCGGGGGGGCAGACAAAGCCAACTACGTATACCAGAGTACTCTATACCCCGAGATACGGTCACGGCTATCTAGACATGTGAGGGTTTTACTCTACAATTCATCAGGCAAACTTGGGTTAAGAATCCTAGGTGTCTCAATCTCAAGCAAGCAATAAGTTTACAAGATGTATGATCACCAACATATAATAGTAAGGCGTCCCAAACTATACATACCCAGATGATCATGAAGCTAGTACCAAAATAAAGAACTAGCTAGAGTACAATATTACATGATCAGCTCTAGCTATAGTCTAGAATATACTTTACATGTAGGCCCGTAGGCTAAAATGTAAAGTCCCAAAATACGAGCTAAATACGTGCTCGGTGGATAAACGCCTCAAAATAAAAGTGTACAAGATTAAGTGGGTAAAGAAGAAGAAACCCACTCATGTCCTCGGGTGTTCCTCGTGTTCACCATCTTGAGGCAAAAAGTACAGAAGATCCTGCGGCCCTGCTCCAAAATCTGGCCATACAAAACCAGTGGGGTCAGACCCCAAAATAACAAGTACCATAAGGAAGCCAAACTTATGAACTAAAACCAGAATGCGGACAAATCAATCAGAAATAGCATAAGAAACAGTTAAATAAGTGCAACAAGTAAGATAACAGTTAAACAGTTCATGAGTAATTAAACAAGGACATCTGAAATCAGTACTCCGGTTACCATTTTCGGATCAGCTATTAATAAATAAGGACAATACTAGACTAGACTGGAAATCAAGCGATCACTGCCAATCATGACATACGACTTACTATCATTAGCTAACTAGGGTTATCACAGTCCTAGTTACTAACATATGCAGTTTGAGATTTCTTACAGCCACATGCCCTACAGACTATCCGGGTTATCCAGACGAACATATACACAGTATAGATTTATCAGGTATAATCATTTCTTATTTTTTTGGTAGTGCAATACTCGTCGGTGTGCTAGAAGTGTGCCCCTCACGACGGAGAGCTCCAAATCCATCATGTGTCGTTGGGATACCGGGATTGCATGTAGCCAAAAAATCTCTCTAGATGCTTTCTAGATTATTATTCTAGTTATTAGCCTAGAAAATTATCAAGGATTCCCGACCGTGGTGCTCAGGAATCTGCCTTAGACATGATGCAAGACAGGACAGTAACTTGACGAGTACAATCAAAATCAACCACGGGAATATATGTCATGTAATACATGTGCTACTAATAGCCTTGATCAGGACACTTATAGGAATTCTCAAGTCAGGAGTGCGCTACGTCAAGGCACTATCAGGATTATCAGGATCAGGATTATCAGGATGGTGCGCTACATCGAGCTACTATCAGGATTATCAGGATCAGGAGTATCAGGGTTACCAGTACAATGTCAAGATTATCAGTACAATATCATGGTTATCAGTACAGGATCATGATTATCAGTACAGGATCAGGATTATCAGTACATGATTATCAGTACAAGATCAAGATTATCAGTATAGGATCAGGATTCAGGAGTTTATTTATAATGTACAATCACTATATTATGTCAAAAAATCAAGATCAATATCAAGAATGTCATGCTCAGGAAATAGCCAGGATTAACTAAAATAACATAATAAAAGAGAACCAGAGAATCATCAAGAGTTAAGCATATTAAAGAGAATACAGGCACATAAATCAGACAAGAAAATAACATCCGCGCACAATGGGTCAAAAATCGCTATTGGCGCACAAATGGCCAAAATGGGTATTGGCGCACAAATGGCCAAAAATAGTTTTGGCGCACAAATCACTAATTCAGATAGTTCTAGCGCACTTTAATACAAAAGTGCTCCAAGGAAAGATGGTGCACAATCATATTAAAGTGCACTTCTAAGATCTTGGCGCACAATGATAGAAGTGCGTGAGTCAGGAGCTTGGCACATAAATCTATCATTGACGCACAAATAAAAGTACCCAAGCTACGACTTTGGCGCACTTTCATCAAGTATGCCAGTTGTGAGGTTTGGCGCACAAACAAGCGCAGAAAGGTCTACTAAAAGACAAAACACAAGTTTTAAGACCTGGCACAACAGTCGAGACGATCTTGCAGTCGAGAACACAATTCTCGAGAATGGTCCGAAGTCTTTACTTAGTCATTAAGTAATTACGAAGGGCTACAAAATACGTTATCCCTGGAGAATACCACATAGTGCTCCACAAAGCAAAGTGCGCCATTCTCCAGAAGCGACAAAGTATGTTGGTAAGGAAAGTTTTACTAAAGTACCAAATCTTCAATATCTGCAAAGAATGCCAACTCCGTTATTCAAGCAGTGGCTGTAGAAGCACGAAAAATATGCATCCACGTAACCCTGCGTCCCAAAACAAAACCTCAGAAGAGGTCAGGCTGCAGAGTCACCCTGTAATCTAAACAAGGCGACATCCATGCATCCCCAATCAACCAAAGCAGCTTGGCCGCAGAAGGACCTAATGTAGAAGCATAAAAAATACGCTGGATAGCTATACGCAGCATGTTGGTGCTGAGCAGCATAAAAAGATGACTTCAGAGCTATCAGCATACAACAGAGCTTTTTCTCTAAGTACAGCATAAAATATAAGCTCAAGGATTATCCGCGTAATGCAGTATGTCCAGGCTGCTTTAGCGTAAAAAGGGTGCTACATCGCCTTTACGGCGTAAAACTCATCCGCTTTAATGCAGCATTGAAGTGTACGAGGAATGCTTCGTATTCCTCGAAATGAACCTATCAAATCATGCAGTGAACCTGACGTCTGACTCCTGACAAAGAGTACTGCACGACTACCCAGACGACGGCTATAATGATGGCACGGCACAGCGACCCAGACTGTCGTTTAGTGATATTTCCTTGGCGTAAACTGCTTTTACGCATACAAGGGAATACGCTGTCTAGTTTTACACAGGCAGATATGAGCTGTTTACGCTCCACAGAAGACAAACAGGCTGCCACGTCAAAAGCTGCTCTTCGTACAGGGCTCGAGGCACGTCTATGCATTTAATGCGCAGAATGATAGCAGATCTTCGAGACACGCCTCTGCATTTAATGCGCAGAATGGTGGCAGATCTTCGAGGCGCATATCTGCATTTAATGCGCGGAATGATGGCAGATCTTCGAGGTGCGTATCTGTATTTAATGTGCAGGATGGGGGCAGATCTCTGTATTTAATGTAAGAGATTTGATTATATCTCCAAAAGCCATAATTTCGGCTAAAATATCCACATCATCGCTTTTGTGCATTACGCCATTAGGCTATTCTCAGCTATAGGAGCACGTTGTACGCTATCTCCTTGGAATACGCCAACTCAGGCCACATTTGCATTGGTGCGTATTAAAGCTATTCGGTCCAGAATTCGCTCAAGCCTCAGTCAAGGAAGGAGGATCATCTAGCTTCTACGCCCACTCGGGTTCTATGCCTACTCGGCTTCTACGTCCACTCGACTTCTATGCCTACTCGGCTTCTACGCCCACTCGGCTTCTATGCCTGCTCGGCTTCTACGCCTGCTCGGCCTCTATGCCGGTTTGATAACTCTTTGGCTTCTACGCCATGGTGACAGTTATTGGCTTCTACGCCAATATTTTTTACGCAAGGGATAACTACCTACGTGGCTTTTATGCCGTGATCTTCGCAACAGTTATATGAGTTATCTCTTGATGGGACACGCGTCACACGCTCATTCAGAAGATCATTTATATGTGGGTAACGGTTATTGTTACCATCGCGTAAAAAGTGCCATACTTTCCACTACCCGGCTTTTACGCCGACTGAGTGGTCACTGTCACTAAAATCCTATAAATATAGACCTCTATTGACAGAGGTCCAAGGTCGAGAAAAATTCTAGTGTAGAAAAAACGGTCAAAAAACTGAAGGTCAGAACCGAGGTCAAGGAACTAAGAGTCGAAGAGACTTTGAGAGAGGAGAATCCAGAGCTCAGGCAAAGAGTAGTGATCGACGACTTTGGCATCGAGCATCCACTCTCTTTTGCAACCTTCGAAACTGCTTTCTGTCTTCTATGGCACTTCTTCATCATCGTGTGGTCCAAGGGACAAAGTGATCAACTGCAGATCAGACTCCTATAGCAATATTTACCCAGATTAAAAAAAATTGTACTTGACATCCTCGTATAGGATTAATTGTACTTCTTGTTTGTGAACCAAAGAGTAGATTTCGTATAAACCTTGTCCTATTTCTTTCGTTTATTATCAAACACAAGATGGCGACTCTGTTGGGGACGTCTTTCTCCTCCGAGGAGAAAGCAATTGCTCAACACGATGCGGTATCCGTAGGATCCGTGAAGAAGACCCTGGTCGTCCAGTTCGACCAGTCTGCCTACAAAGATATGCTTCGAACAGGGGGTAGCTCTCACTCTCTCTCTGTCCAAGACAACAGGAAGCTGCGTAAGGTCTGGATGCCCAAGACATCCCCTACCATTCCTGTCGACTCTCCGATCTCTCCGACCGGCCAGGTTGTAGCTGCACAACCTTCGCGCTCTGCGCGTAAAACTCTGTCTCCCGTCCGTGACGTGGTAGACAAAACTTCCGACGATGCCTCAGCGCTAGTCCAGAAGTCTACTCCGCGCTCTGCGCGTAAAACTCTGTCCCCGTCCGTGACGTGGTAGACAAAACTTCTGACGATGTCTCAGCGCTAGTCCAGAAGTCTACTCTGCGCTCTGCGCGTAAAATCCAGTCTTCCGTCGATGACGTGGCAGACATAATTTCTGACAATGCCTTAGCGCCAAATCAGAAATTCCAAACGCGCTCCGTGCGTAAAAATGCACCTGCCCTCCGCGGAAAAGCAGATGATCCCTGCAATCTACACAAGGGAAAGCAAGCGGCAGACTGCTCAACTTCTCGGCCTTTATGCCAGTAAGGAAAGAATCTGCCCGCCCTACGGATTACGCGAGGAGCTGATGGCCGACTGAGGACCTTCTCAGCTTTATGCCAGCCCGAGCAGAGCTCCAAATTATGCCAGGTGAAGCCCCTCAGTGTAAAGAAGGCTCAATTTGTGGAAAGACACTCCTCGGGGATTATCCGCTACCCAGATGGCCAACCTGTTGTATACGGGTAGCACAGGGAGAACTATGGTTCCCAACATCCGCATGCCCACTGAGGTGAACAGAAGGAACAAGCCATCTTCTTCTTCTGTAACTCCTCCTAACCTACGTGAGTATCTGATCCAGAAACGCAAGGATAGGGGATCTTCCAGCATGTCTATTATGCCTCCTAGCGAGCACTATTGTAATAGTCATAGGATTGTAGTTAATTATTGCTGTTCTGAAGCAAAACGGTCAATTTTCGACCGGTTGAGCTACTCTCCGTCTTTCCAGGAAGAAGAGCCCACACATGCATCAGTGAACATGGCTTCACACATACCTAGAGGAAGATCGCACTCAAGATGTCATCCCTCTAGAACTCTGAGCCGAAGGAGATTCAACAAGCTCCTTAGGAACACTGAAGCTGGGGTATTCCGAAACACCCGTTCGAGGTCACGACAACCGGTTTCATACTCTTCTGATTCCGATGCTGGGGGTCGCCAGTCTCCCGAATCAGATGCTAAAAGTATAGAGTCAACTTCTACAGAGACCTATACTAATCCTTCAATGACACCCAGGGAGATGGGAGTTTATGCCATTGGAGACGAACGTGAGGAAGCTTCACCATCGGGGAGCGCTGAGCAACGCATTACTGTACTGGAGATATCTCTGAAAGAGATGCAATCCATGATGGAGAACATGCACCAGATAATGCTGACTCAACACACAGCTACTATGGCTCAAGCATCGGTCCCTCCAACTCATATACGTGTGGGGGTGGACTTACCACCATCCAACGTGATCCAAGAGCCTGCTCTAGATCAGGAGTCAGCAGTTCCTCCGCTTCCTCACTCGAAGAATATATTACCTCCCGTTGGAGTCACGATGCAACCGATTCCTCACCACTCCGTGGTCCCGCTATCGGCTGAAAATTCGATGCAGGCAGTACAGGAGTTGAAAGCCCAATTTGATGCCTTGAAGCACAAAGATCAGCTCAAGAAATTGGGAATCAACCAGCCTTACCGAGCTATCTGGGAAGATGCCCCTTTCCCTCCTAGATACAAACCACAGACAATGGCTTTGTTCAAGGGAAAAACATCACCGAGTCAGTACATGAACTACTTCAGTATGATGACGGTGTTATTACAAGGAAATGATGCCCTCCTCACTCGGGTGTTCAAGGGCTGTCTCTCGGGAGTGGCTTATCAGTGGTACCGTAGCCTGGCGGACAACTGCATTACTTCCTTTGAAGACTTCAAGGCTTTATTCTTCGCACGATTCTACGAGGGAGGGATGGACATGTCTATGTCCTCTCTCATCGAAGTAAAGCAAAAGGAAAAAGAGGACGTTCGCACTTTCATCGAACGTTTTCGTCAAGCCATTTTGCAAATGCCTCCCGGAGTTCCAGACTCGACATTGGTCGACATTTGCAGGAAGAACCTTCTTTCCGTGATCTCGGTATTCACTGGACCATATCAGTTTCATGATTGGCCCTCGTTCATCATCTCAGCGGTAGCCGCTGAGGATAACAGTCGGAAGGTGCGTGATAATGGCATCATAATCTCTGCCTCCGATAGAGGCAAGAGGTCATCCCCCAACAGCGACCATCCTCGTGGTTCCAAAGGAAAAGAAGCTCTGGCAATCAATACGTCCAGGCAAAAGACCGCGGCAACCACACAGACGAAACCTGGGACTTCCGGGCCCATTGAAGTATACTCTTTCGACGACGACGATATTCCGACCATATTCGAGTGTCTCGTCAAAAGCGGCAAGATTACCCTTCCTGAGGAGAAGCGGCCTAATGAAGTCGGCAATACTAATAACCCCAAGTACTGCATCTTCCATAGATACATACACCACCCTACAAAAGTGTGTTATGTACTGAAGAGGAAGATCCAGGAGCTGATCGATGCTAAGGCCATCACTCACAACAGCGAAAAGATGGTCACAGCCAACATGATCTCTCTGCAATTTGGCAATCTGCCTCCCCAAGAAGTCCCGGACGGTGTTACACCTATTTCTCGGACAACGATGAACATCGTTAATCTCCCTCCAGCTAGGGGTCAAAATCATGACCTGGTACCCCTAACTACCCAGCGGGGCGAGATCATATGGTTTCATCCAGATCTGGTGTCGGAGATCGAGAAAGAGACTCAAGCTGCTAAGGCTAAGTCTAAGAAGAACTCGAAGCATAAACCATGTCACATGGTTATGATGCACTCGGCATTAGAAGATGAGGTTTTGGCTACTAGAACCCGTTCAGGGAAAGCTTACCTCAAGGACTATGGAGCAAGTCAGAAAGATGCACCGGCAGACGCTTCAACTGCCAAGCCTTCAGAATCAGAACCCGCCATACCAGAGGCCGGTTCTTCAAGACCAACTTCGGCGGACAAAGGAAAGCAAAAAGAAGTGCATTTCGATAAACCTTTGAAAAATATTCAAAACAAAGGTTTAGAGAAGCCATACAACTTCGACATCCTGACCCAACTGGCTAATACACCAGCCAGTTTGTCCATCTTCGAACTACTCAGGCTCTCTCAAGACACTCGTCAAGCCCTGAGTGAAGCATTAATGCAGGCGGACGCATACTTGACCCAGCTCAAGTCCCCTGATGAAGAACCCATGGCATGTCCTCAATGCCACAGTATGATAGAGGTGGTTCCGAATATCACTTTAACCCAAGATGACATGCTGTTAAAGCATAACAGGCATGATAGACCCCTTTATTACACCGGGTACGTCGGTTCCATGGAGGTCGACCGGATTCATATAGATCCGAGATCATCGATCAGCATCATTCCTCATAGTCTGCTCAGACCGCTGAGGATTCCTACTAGTGAATTGGCTTACACCACCACTACAATCGTGGGTTTTAACGCCAGAAAAAGTAAGCCGTTGGGAAAAATTCGCCTGAGGATCCAGATTGGCGACCTCAGATCAGTGGTTACATGTTATGTCATTGATTCAGAGGTGTCCTACAACATTCTGCTGGGTAGACCTTGGATCCACGACCACAACATCGTTCCTTCGACTCTATATCAATGCTTTAAATATGTAGATGCCCAAGGAACAGTACAAACGGAGTTTGCTGACCTGAACCCATTTAAATGAGTAGAATCCTACTACTCTGATGCCATGTTGTACTCTCAAGACTACATGGAAGAGGTGTCAGGCGAAGCAGAGAAGGAATCCCACCGGGAGCCAGAAGAACCCTCTGACGAACAACCTCTGTCAATCAAGGTGAAAGGACGGACTACTCGTCCAAAAGCCATGGAGCCTATGGCTATCCACCTGAACAAAACCAGGTCAAGAAAAGGAGGTGATCCTCTAGTGATCACTTTGAACCAGAAGCCTCCACCCTTGGTCATCAACCTTCGGCGCAACAGGCAGCCGATTGCTGTAAATACAACCAGGAATGCGGTTTTAGATGATAATAAAGGTCCTCTTTTCCAGTATATTGACGCTCAAATTCCAAATCAGGAATCCTCTCCCCATGACGATATAGAACCTATAGCACAAAAATTCTTGGAAGCTATAGATTCCTATCATCCGTATGTGTGGGAAGTAGCGTCATCATCCAATGTCATCACGACATATGGACCACATGAGAATTCTATCTTCATTGTCCCACCTGCCTTCAGCAGTCAGCGTTCAATAGTCTTCGGCCGCATGTGCAATGAACCGACTGTACAAGAAGATTCTTTCGATGATGAAGCTGGTAAAATACAAGTTCACAGATATAGCCCGCAAGCTTTGAAGATCATACAAAGTATGGGTTATGACTTGAAGCTGGAACCAGGTCTCAACTACGGAAAAGGCAGACGAATGTCGCTGCACGGCGATCCCTACTGTCAACGAACTCGTTTCGGGTTAGGGTATACCACCTCCCTTGCAACTTCTGAGTCAAACGAGGATATCTTTTCCTCTTCTCAAAACGGCTCGTCGCCCTCCGACTCATCTGATGCTCTCGAACGAATATTATCAGTAAATACGGTAGTGGCAGATTCCTTCGAAGCAGACGAACAAGAATCCGATCCGTTTGATAATGACTCTTGGGCTCAACAAATGGATACACAATGGGAATTCCGGTTCGAGCAGAGAGAACCTCCCACTGAAGATAAAGTTATCCATATTGACGTTGGGGATGAACTTTCGCCAAAGCCGATATTTATCAGTAACAATCTTTCCGAAGAAGAAAGGGAAGAAGTTATCCAGCTGATAAAAGAATATATCGACGTCTTTGCATGGAATTATGAGGATATGCCAGGTCTTGATCCAAATGTGGCTACTCATAAACTCAATATATTGCCCAATTCGAAGCCTGTGAAGCAGCACCAACGCCGGTTCCGCCCGGATATGATGGACGCCATTGAAGCTGAAATCAAGAAGTTGATAGCCTGCAGTTTCATCTAGAAAGAACAACATCCCGACTGGGTCGCCAATGTTGTCCCAGTCATGAAGAAAAATGGAAAAGTACGTGTCTGCATCGATTACCGAGATCTGAATGCAGCCTGTCCCAAGGATGAGTTTCCTCTTCCCATTACAGACGTCATGATTGACAATACATGCGGTTTTGAACGTATGTCTTTCATGGACGGATTTTCAGGATACAATCAGATCAAGATGCATCCTGAAGACGAGAAGCATACTGCCTTTCGGATACCATTGGGGGTATATTGCTATACGGTCATGCCCTTCGGATTGAAGAATGCTGGGGCTATGTACCAATGGACTATGAGTAACATATTCCATGAGCATTTACGCAAGACAGTGGAATGTTACGTGGACGATGTAGCTGTCAAAAGCTGCCTCAAGGATAATCACATCAAAGACTTGAAGATAGTATTTGAGTTGATGCGCCAACATCAACTCAAAATGAATCCTACAAAGTCCTTTCTGGGTGTATCTAGTGGCAAATTCCTAGGATTTGTCATTACTGCTAAAGGCATTCAAGTGGACCCTGATCAAGTCAAGACCATATTAGAAATGCGGCCGCCCCGTAATCTGAGAGAACTCAGGAGATTTCAAGGTCGTCTGGCTTATATCCGGAGATTCATATCCAACCTCTCTGGGAGATGTCAGCCTTTTTCTCGTCTCATGAAGAAAGGTATATCCTTCGTATGGGACGAAGCCTGTTAGCAAGCGTTTAATGATATCAAATGCTACCTCACTAATCCGCCAGTTCTGGTGCCTCCCGTCATAGGAAGACCATTCTTGCTGTACGTTCGAGCGATGGATCATTCTCTGGGAGCTCTTCTCGCACAGAAGAACAATGTGGGTCATGAACAGGCTATCTACTATCTAAGCAGGATGATGGTCGGAGCTGAACACCGGTACAGTCCAGTAAAAAAAGAATGCTTGGCTCTGATGTTCGCTATTCAAAAAATGCGACACTATGTCACAGGCCAGACTATTCATATCATCTCCAGGATCAATCCTCTTCGGGTACTGACGAACAAGCCAAGTGTTCTTAATTTCCGACTCGCGACTTGGGCGATGTTATTAACACCGTATGACATGGTGTACATCCCTCAGAAGTCCATCAAAGGCCAAGCATTGGCTGATTTCCTAGCTGCTCATCCGATCCCGGAGACCTCCAAACTATACGAGGACATTCCCGACGAAGTTGTAGAATGTAATTCTGTGATAGAAAGTGATGCATGGCAACTATTCTTCGATGGTGCCTCCAGGACTGGTCCCGGGGGAAACATGGTTTCAGGAGTGGGAATTATCCTGGTTACTCCTGATAAACTCGTCATCTATCGAGCATATTCTCTTAGCGAGCCCTGTTCCAATAATATGGCGGAGTATAACGCTCTACTAATCGGGCTCCAAGTCGCTAAAGAATTGGGCGTCGAATCTCTAGAAGCTTTCGCTGATTCTCTGCTGATCGTCAATCAAGTCAGAGGAATATATGAAGTCCGGAATCCGGACCTCATCCCCTATCACCGAGCAACGGTCGAGATAGCCATGACATTCAAAGGGTTCTTCCTAGAGCATGTACCTCGATCTCAGAATCTGGAAGCTGATGCCCTAGCCAGTCTAGCTGCAAATTTAGCTACTCCTATAAGAAGGCAGAATTCGGTGATCCTTCTTAACAGAGATTTATTCTGTGTGAAAAATAACTTTCACATAGAACGCAGCTACGCTGTGAACATCGATCCTCCCAAAAGAGACTGGAGAAGTCCTTTTATAGATTTTGTGGCATACGGAATCTTGCCGGAGGACCCTAAAGAAGCAGTATCCGTCAAAATACGATTATTACGCTTCTATTTTGATGCATCTTCACAGTGTCTATATCGCCGAACCTATGATGGACTGCTATTGAGATGTCTCTCCGATGACGAGGCACAGTGGGTTATTCGTGAAGCTCACGACGGCGTATGCGGAGCGCATCAACCCGATCCTAAGCTACAGGATCGCATCAGGAGGATGGGCTATTACTGGCCTACCATGATCACAGATGCAATAAGGTATGCAAAACAATACAAAGCTTGTCAGGTTCATGCAGACTTTATACATCAACCTTCTGAACATCTACATCCTACGGTTGCATCCTGGCCTTTCGAAGCATGGGGTATGGATATCATTGGTCCTATTCACCCATCTTCTTCCAGAGGTCACCGGTTCATACTGGCCATCACGGATTATTTCTCTAAATGGGCAAAGACGATCCCTCTTACTGAGGTGAAGGCATCTAATGTGATAAGCTTCATCAAGCATCATGTCATTTATCGCTTTGGGATATCCCGGAGGATAATTCATGACAATATACCTCAATTCATCAGCCAAGCGTTTCATCGATTTTGCGATAAAAATCGGATACAAAATATGGCCTCTACGGCATATAATTCTGCTGCTAATGGTTTGGCAGAAGCTTTCAACAAAACCATTATCAAGCTCTTGAAAAAGTTCGTCTCTTCGAACAAGAGAGATTGGAATGAGAAGCTGGGAGAATGTCTCTGGGCATACCGCACAATGGTACGAGCATCGACAGGTTGTACCCCATTCTTATTGGTTTACGGGAGCGAAGCAGTTCTCTCCATCGAAGTCCAAATTCCGTCACTCAGGATAGCAGTGGCTAATGAGTTGACTCAAGAAAAGAATGACCTGTTAAGGCTTCAAGAGTTAGAAGGATTAGACGAGAAACGCCTCCAAGCTCAACAGTGCATCACGTTCTACCAGGCACGCATTTCCAGAGCTTTTAATCAAAAAGTAAAGGAAAGAGTGTTCAAAGTTGGCGAGCTAGTTTTAGCTGTGAGAAGGCCGATGATTCTTACTCACAGAGTAAGGGTAAATTCTAGCCCAAATGGGAAAGCCCTTATGTGATCGAGACGACGTTCTCAAACGGTGCTTACAGGTTAGCCATGCCTAACGGAGACTTGTTGATGAATCCTATCAATGGCAAATTCCTGAAAAGGTACTACGCTTAACCTCCTTTGCTCAAATGGAGTATGGTGAAGATCTCATTCTGACAATACCACTTCCAAAACGAAACTAGTTGGATCGTATTCTATCATGTCCATATAACCTCTGAATAGATATGTTTAACTAATTTGGAACTTCAAGACCTATCACATCCATATTACCTCTGATAGTGTTTTGTGTACAAATTTTAGTCGAAGCATATTCTATCACGTCCATATAACCTCTGAATAGATATGTCCTGCTGAAGCTTACCGAGAGTATATCACGTCCATATTACCTCTGATATCACTTTCACCCAAACCTGTCATTTATATTCCAAAATAATGAGTCCACAAAGTCAGATAAAAGCCTCTCTATTATTCCCAGAAAGAGCAAAAGTACATTAAAAAGCAAAAAAATACATCATTTGGGGGGAGCGGTTAGGTCGCGAATCTGCCGTGCCAGAGCAGCCATTCTCTCATCCCTGGAGTTCAAGACGTCTGCACGAGCCTGTTCCAACCTTGCCGCATCATTGTTCAAAGCAACTAGCTCGGACCGAGCATGTACAAAACCTGCGTGGACGATACCCACATGCGTCAGGTTCTGTTGAGCGGTCTCCATTCGACGCTTCAGCATATCTCGAGAGGCCGACAAAGAAACAGCCTCCTCCTCCGCTTGAGCTAGTTCATCTCTCAATCTACGGACCCTTGCTGTCACTTCCTCATAGTCGACTTCGCACTGAGTCAGCTGAGGAATGACATACTCCAGTTCGGCACGCTCATGATCCATCTCCTGCTGCTGTTCCTGGACGGATTTATTCAGAGATTCCAGTTGCCCAGCAAGCTCTGCAGTCATGGAGTCATACCTAGCTTGAACGAGACCGTCAATGCTGCCTCGAAATAGCTGCAGATATTCGTTAATGGGTTGCTCCAAACCATTAACTATCTCCTCCAGTGTGTCAGCTACCCCAGTGTCGTTGAATTCTCTGATCGGCACTATCGCTAACTGAGAGGACCTCCTCAGAGCCTCGAAGCTTAGATTCTTCTCCAACACCATTGATATTAGCGTTTTCAAGGTGGTGTAGAAGATACTAGTATACTGCTCAGTCAGCATAACTAGATCCGAGTGAGTGCTGGGAGTGGCTGCAATATTGGCGAACCTCCCTCCAGGAACGACCGCAGACGATATTGCCACAGCCGTCGCCTCAACAGATGGTGCGACAAAAGAAGATGCGCCAACGACGGACGAAGTGACCGGCGTACTCAAATGAGGCAATGTCGCAATGACAGACTCATCCTCCTCTTGAGATATCGGAACCACTTCAGGCGAGCCGGCACCCGAAAATGTTTCCTCTTCGAAGTCGGGCACCTCCATGTCATCGCCAGGAGCTGAAACAGAGCCAAAAGGCACGTCAACACTGCCCTCCCCGTAGATGTCTTCCCCTGAAAAAAAGACAAAAGAAAGTCAATATCAAAATGATGTTAATGCTTCTAAAAAAATGGCGTAAAGACGATATTTACCCATGGCCGATGGTGTATATGTCGCGTCTGTGGCCAGTACAGCTAAATCATTTCTTAATGATGCTAAGCGAGCTGTCATACCTGGAGAAGGGGGTGTGCTAACTGACATCGGCAGGTATTCTTCCGAATCTTCACCCAGATCCAATCGAGGTTCACCCGGTGGAATCTCGCTGGGTATACTTACAGACGCGGCAGGGGTTTCTCCCGTTGCCGGTCTGGATAAAGATATCCTTATTTGGCTCGGCCGCATAGTTGATCTCGTACCACTACCTGAAGCGGTAGCAGCGACAGCAGCCTCAAGCAGAAATTCTCCGGCACCGCCAGCCGGAACTGTGGAGGTTCCCTCTCTAAAAGGCGAGGAACCTCTAATCAAAGAATCATCCCCGACAGGGGAAACAGCAGGTTCACTTCTTGGAGCCTCATGGCCGGGAATCCTGAGAGGACGACTAACCGTCTTCTTCTTCTTCTTGCGAGGGAAAGTCTCCTTCAGAACAGGAGGCCTTCGCTTACCAGAGATGACCAAAGCCCCTGCAGGCGGAGGTATTTCACCCCTCGATACCGCCAACAGAGGCTCATCTGGATTGACGGAATCTTCACCCTCGAAAGAGGAGACCGAGGGGATTTCGTCTCTTCCCGCGGACTTGGAGGAGGGCATCCTAAAACTTCCATGCATATCAAAATTGCGATGGAAGGTGTTGGTTGCCACATAAAATAGGGCATACGAGTGGAGTATGCGCAGCTCCGTGGAGAGTAAAATGACGGGCACGATAAAAATTACTTCAGTGCAACCCATGATAAAGTATCGCCATTGTAGCGCCCCGTTCCTCCTATTCGAGGAGCGCGGCTAAGAAACACAAGACGGTATCGTTCGATCGGGATAGATTGAATTAAGAACTCGTCCTCGTTATGGATTTGTTTCTTCGGAATTGATTCCCATATTCAGTGGACCGTGCCCCCGGGATCGACTTAGCGGCAGAGTCAGGAGGGACCTCTCCGCTGCTATCTTTTATTGCCTCGGTTTTCGATGTCGCTTGTTGCTTTCGTGCTTTGAGTTGGTTTTGGGATTTGCTTGTTTTCCTTGAACGGTTTCGATGGTTTTTATTATTTTCGTTTATTGCACTGCATTTCAATTCCGAGATTGGAAAGAGTGGAAGGAGTATTGATCGAGCTGTTCGTGATGCAGGTGAACGAGCAGTAGGCGGCTTGCGAGCGGAGTCGTGAAGCGCCTCTTTCCTTCTCCTTTCCTTCCAACCAAGTGAGTGGCTACCATCCCGATTAGCTAGCCCTGCTTCCAAGCTTCACACCCTAAAAATCGTGCACTCTTCTTTGCCCCGATCAAACGATACCAAGTAATAATAAAACATACCAAGATAAAATGGGAATAGACTTGGTTTGTATTGTTTGTCATTCAACTTGGGAACGATTACTTACACTGCATGCTTATTCGTTTGGAATGTTCAATATGTGTTTCAATTTTAGTTAGAATACATGTTTCTTTTATAAATTGTGCTATGCACATGGAACACACTTTAATTTGGCATAGATTGATCAGTAAGACTATGCAAAACTGTTTGGCTATGGAGCTTGCTCCTATTAGTTCAAAATTCGTGTGAAATAATTCGAACTAAATGTGCTTGATCACGGACAACTTGTGCACAAGGTATTTTGGCTTCTGCGGACGACCGCCAGGGTACTGGGGCCGATCCGATCCGGGCGAAAGAGTTTGTATAGTCGTTTGTCATGGACGGGATGCTATGTAGCGGGGCTCGCCACCTGCGTTGCATATCATTCTTGTCCCGAGACTATAACCCGTCCCTTTGTGGCATCATGACAGTGATCCCTGTGTATATTTAAACTTGTTGTATACTAACTTATGTCTTCGTGGCAGGGAAGGCAAGGTAAGTATTGTGCAGGTCATTCAGACGGACAGGTAAATTTTACCGAACGGTGGCACGTTTATTTCAGTAAATTTCTATATGCTGCTTACTTGTAAATGAACTAAGGCAAGAATAAAAACCCATAAAATATGCATGCTTCATTAAAACAACGTGTTGATTGGTATAGTTTGGTTAGCTCGCCTTCACCAGTATGTTTCGACATGCTGACCCTCGTTGAAACAGGTTCTCCGCACCAAGGCGAACCGAGTGAGGAGCCGAAGTCGTCTTCCCGATCCAGTCCAGCTGTTGGCGCATCCTCAACGCGCCTCTCTTGAAGCATTTTGAACCAGGAGCTTGCAACTCTTCATACACAAATGCAGCTCCGTGGCAAAGCAGTTCTCCAGCCTGGAGGTCTTAATCATTTTGAAGTTATAAAGGGATGTAATGTACATGACTGCTATCTTATTTTGAGTCAACACTTTTGTAAGCCCGTGCGGCATATTAGCTGACTCATTCAAGAGTTTGTAATAGATGTTCATTATCAATAAAGAGAACTTTTCCATGTTTCAAATCTGTGTTTCAATTTATCTGCGTACTCTGAATATGTGCTTGCTATGCAAATCATTAAAGCCTTGTGCGGGCGCAACCCCAGGCCCGGCGGTCACGATTCGGGGGACGCCTCAACGATTCTACGGAATCGGGTCGTGACATAGTGGTATCAGAGCACAGATTCAAGTTCCTTAGACTCTCGCACTGGAAAAGTTCCTTAGACTCTCGTACTGGAAAAGTTCCTTTAACGATCAAATTCCTGTGCGAACTCTTGAACTCGCTAGGCCAAAATGAGATACGTTCATGCAATAAGTCCATAATACATTATAATTCTAATGTAATTTACCTTCTTTTGAAGGAATGGTACCAGCACAATCTGCAGCGCAAGCTCCGAACGAAACACAAGAAAGCAGTTCGGGCACTTCGGGAAGCTCTCGGAGCCAGCGAGGCATATCTCAAGTCGACCCGCTAGAGCGGGTGATGCAAATGTTAGAATTGCAACGACAAAGAGATGATGCTCGCCAAGCCAAGTTCGAAAGCAATCTAGAGACCCGATTCTCAGTCCAGCAGAAGCAGGTAGATACCCTGTAACAAATCGTTCAGACTTTGGCTGCCAACAATTCTGCCGTAACAACAACGACTCCGGTGGAACAACCCGTGCTTGAAGTAGAGACACCGTAAATTCCAAGGCCGAGGGACGTGACTGCCTTCGACTTTGGCCACTTCAAGAAAGTTTGCAACACCCCATTCAACGGGACTGAGGAACCCATCGTGGCCCTAGATTGGCTAGCCGAACTTGAAGATCACTTCGCTCTGTTAGAGGTCCCCGAAGAAAAGCGCGTCGCCTGCGCCCAACTTCAACTCTGCCTCAACGCGCACGATTGGTGGAACGTGCATCGACGATCTCTCCAATTTGATCACGGAGAGGAGGCGATCTCGTGGATGACTTTTCGTGCCGTGTTTGAAGAGGAGTTTATACCCCCTCCAGTACAACATCAAATGGAGAATGATTTCGTGCAACTGAGGCAGAGCAGTATGACAGTTAAGCAATATTCCGCCGAATTCAACCGACTCTCCAAATTTGCTAGGGCCTATTTACCTGATGCAGCGAGTCGAGCTAGAAGGTTTGAAGGTGGTCTGCGCCCTGCCATCCATGCGCACATGGTCAATAATCAGTACGGGACAATGCGTGAAGTCATGAATCACGCCTTATCTCTTGAACCACAGTATCCTCACATTTCTACCGGCGCTGTGCATACCTACAATCACAAACGCCAAGGCAACGAGAGAGGAAACAACGCTGCAAAGCGACAAAACAACGGTGGTCGAAATAAGACAAATGCAGGAGTGCGTTGTGAGCACTGCCACAGGCCGGGGCACACCATCGTTAATTGTTACTTGAAGAATGGGTCTTGTTACAACTGTGGGGGAAACGGACACTTGATTCGAAACTGTCCGCTCCCAGATCGCCGCCAGCAACAAAATAATCTCTAACGGTTGGTTCTATTCCTAATTTTTGGGACGAAACTTCCAATTGGTTGGGTAGGATGTAGCGCCCCGTTCCTCCTATTCGAGGAGCGCGGCTAAGAAACACAAGACGGTATCGTTCGATCGGGATAGATTGAATTAAGAACTCGTCCTCGTTATGGATTTGTTTCTTCGAAATCGATTCCCATATTCAGTGGACCGTGCCCCCGGGATCGACTTAGCGGCAGAGTCAGGAGGGACCTCTCCGCTGCTATCTTTTATTGCCTCGGTTTTCGATGTCGCTTGTTGCTTTCATGCTTTGAGTTAGTTTTGGGATTTGCTTGTTTTCCTTGAACGGTTTCGATGGTTTTCATTGTTTTCGTTTATTGCACTGTATTTTAATTCCGAGATTGAAAAGAGTGGAAGGAGTATTGATCAAGCTGTTCGTGATGCAGGTGAACGAGCAGTAGGCGGCTTGCGAGCGGAGTCGTGAAGCGCCTCTTTCCTTCTCCTTTTCTTCCAACCAAGTGAGTGGCTACCATCCCGATTAGCTAGCCCTACTTCCAAGCTTCACACCCTAAAAATCGTGCACTCTTCTTTGCCCTGATCAAACGATACCAAGTAATAATAAAACATACCAAGATAAAACGGGAATAGACTTGGTTTGTATTGTTTGTCATTCAACTTGGGAACGATTACTTAAACTGCATGCTTATTCGTTTGGAATATTCAATATGTGTTTCAATTTTAGTTAGAATACATGTTTCTTCTATAAATTGTGCTATGCATATGGAACACACTTTAATTTGGCATAGATTGATCAGTAAGACTATGCAAAACTGTTTGGCTATGGAGCTTGCTCCTATTCGTTCGAAATTCGTGTAAAATAATTCGAACTAAATGTGCTTGATCACGGACAACTTGTGCACAAGGTATTTTGGCTTTCGCGGACGGCCGCCAGGGCACTGGGGCCGATCCGATCCGGGCGGAAGAGTTCGTATAGTCGTTTGTCATGGACGGGATGCTATGTAGCGGGGCTCGCCACCTGCGTTGTATATCATTCTTGTCCCGAGACTATAACCCGTCCCTTTGTGGCATCATGCCAGTGATCCCTGTGTATATTTAAACCTATTGCATACTAACTTGTGTCTTCATGGCAGGGAAGGCAAGGTAAGTATTGTGCAGGTTATTCAGACGGACAGGTAAATTCTACCGAACGGTGGCATGTTCATTTCAGTAAATTTCTATATGCTGCTTACTTGTAAATAAACTAAGGCAAGAATAGAAATCCATAAAATATGCATGCTTTATTAAAATAATGTGTTGATTGGTATAGTTCGGTTAGCTCGCCTTCACCAGTATGTTTCGACATGCTGACCCTCGTTGAAACAGGTTCTCCGCACCAAGGCGAACCGAGCGAAAAGCCGAAGTCGTCTTCCCAATCCAGTCCAGCTGTTAGCGCATCCTCAACGCACCGCCCTTGAAGCATTTTGAACCAGGAGCTTGCAACTCTTCATACACAAATGCAGCTCCGTGGCAAAGCAGTCCTTCAGCCTGGAGGTCTTAATTATTTTGAAGTTATAAAGGGATGTAATGTACATGACTGCTATCTCATTTTGAGTCAACACTTTTGTAAGCCCGTGTGGCATATTAGCTGACTCGTTCAAGAGTTTGTAATAGATGTTCATTATCAATAAAGAGAACTTTGTCATGTTTCAAATCTGTGTTTCAATTTATCTGCGTACTCTGAATATGTGCTTGCTATGCAAATCATTAAAGCCTTGTGCGGGCGCAACCCCAGGCCCGCACGGCGGTCACGATTCAGAGGATGCCTCAACGATTCTACGGAATCGGGTTGTGACATCCATCCTCTCGCTCCATCAATGTGTCCACCCCTGGACCTGAAGCTGGTAACGGCATTGCCTACATGCAATTGGTCATACCCAAACTGCCTGGCAAACCGACTAGGCAGGTAGGGTTCCAAGAAGCATTGGTCTTCACTTCTGTACAGTAAATGGGAAGGTCTAATGCAGACCAACCAATTAAAAGTCTCAGAAGAAAGAACGGTCTTTCTGTCGCCTATATCCTGAAGTCTGCTCCCCTGTTGATTGAGATGTACAGAGGGGACAGTGCAGAAGAGCTTCCAGCTGTGACTGAAATTCAGCGCCCGCCGACAGTCTAAAACTGTGGTCACGTTCTAGGAGGATTTCTTGTAATTCCGCAAGAAAGTACTCCCCGAACTACTACCAGAGCCGGGAGACATCACCCTGGGGTTATGGAGAATTAACCATCCTATCAAATACAGGTATGGTAATTCTACCCTGGGAAAGCTATCACGCCGAGTTTTATCGGCAAGCAGTCCATCAGTAATGGCCCTCATGCCAGCTTGTATGCGGCACACCATGGCAGGGAGCAAGCCCAGTCTCGCCCCGAACACCAGGCGTACTGCAGGCCATAAGGTGTTCCGGTGAATACGGTCCGCAGATGCAATGTCGGGTACCACCAGTCGGCGCAGCCATATAGAGAGGAAGCCAGCCAGTTGAGCTTCCTTGGACAGAGGCCTGCGGTAATGCCTCAAATAACTGTAGGCCTTAGTGCCTGCAGGATATTTCCCTATCCCTTCGTCGAGGATCTGGTCTGGAGCCCCAGCGTCTTCCATAAGATCGTCGACTACCTGAGCACTAAGCACGCTCAGAAAGCTCAGGGACTGATCCTTGGTATCCAAGACCTTCTCTGGCTTAGCAGCCCTGTGTCACGCCCCGATCTCCCGCAGGCAATCGGCCGTTCCCGCTAGGCGGGAATCACCCTCGCCAGCGCTCCCGCGGAACGATCGCTTAACCCATCCGGGCGTGATGCCGCACGAGTGTGAGCCACGCCCGTGCAAGGCCATGGTTCATTGGCTGGCGGTTAGAGTTCTAAGCCACAGAGTCGCACAGATTGTCCGAGTGCAGCGGAGTCATGAACGCATAGGCGATCGGTAACAGGTTCACTGAGTCGGCAAATATAGCGGAAGCATAGAAACACAAGTTGAAGTAAAGCAAGCTCTTTTATTGATATAAACTTGTGTTACAGGCGGCGTATAGCCGAGATTATAAGTCGCTCAAGCCTCTATTTCTGAAACAGTAAAAGCGTGCCAAGTGGCTACAACTGTGGAATGATTGTACAGACGATGGTCAGGCGATGTTCACAACTTATGTCTTGTATAAGCGCTTCAGTCCCGGACGCACCGTTGCAAGGCTTCAGAGGGAACTCCTGGCCTTAGCACGCACGAAGGAGGCGTCCGCACCGTACGAGGTTCTCCCGCACCCTGCATATCAAACTGGTGGATTATCAGTACATTGAATGCACTGGTGGGGAAGCTACTCGCCCGCTCGACAAATCCAAACACGTAATACAGGTTCCGTGCACAACTATTAAGTTATCTTTCTAGTTGCCTTAGGATCAGTTTCATGCAAACATTGAATAGCTTAACGTGTCGGGCAGTGCGCCGTGCGATGTTTGAGGAAACACGGCGAGACTTACCAACTTACCATTTCTCCTTCCCTGTCCAAGGCAAACATGATTAATTCAAGCACGGTAAGTATAAACATTCAGGAAGCATAGCATATGTAAACATGAGGGTCGTTATGTTCAGATCGTTCAGGTGTTCAGTTCATTGATGCTATGCAATGACTCACACGCGGATAGCCGCTAAGCGAGGATGACTTATCTATATGAACATGATGTCGCTGGCATAGCCATAAAGGACCGTTTAGTCTCAGGGCGAAGTGACGTACGACGTGGGTGGCGAGCCCCGTCGCGTAACACTTGCCGGGTAACATACGACTAACATACGTTCCGTCCGGATCGGATCGGTCCCAGTGCCCCGGTGACCGTCCGCGGAACTCAACATAACATAATTTGTGCACACAGGTGGTCCGCGACAATGCAGGTCAGGGTCTATCCTTTTTCCATAGCTTGACATGATAATCATGAAACTTAAACTTAGTCTGAACGAGGCATATTGCTCCACGAGCTGTGATTCCATCAGTACATAACACGATCCTCGTTCAGATGCACACATAGCATGATTATCATTCAAGTGAGATTTACGTTCAGTATTTATTCTTGCTTAGTGCATTCCCCTGGTTCGGGGATTGCCTTAGATGACTTGACGGTCCCGGATACTTGCAGGGTCAATCATACACGGAACGACTACTGAGTAGTCTCCCGGAGTAAGGATGAAAACAATGCACATTCAAGCAGACAAGCATGCGTTTCTAAGGAACATAAGCAGGGACGTTGCTCGGACCCGAAGGTAAGCCGAGAGTTGAAACCGTTAAGGGACTTAGCATGCGAGTATCTGAATATAAGCAGTATTTCATTTTCCATGTTCTAGCAAGCAATACAAGTTGGGATTATTCCCTTAGGTAGGTGCGTTGGATTTATTAGCATGCAGGGGGTGAATCACCTAGCGACTAGCATAAACATTCCAGATTTTATGTGTGCTGGCTAAGCAAAGACAAGTTCACCGTAGCCACCCACCTTAGCGATGATTCGCCTCGGTAGAGCGATACGTCTGAGCGAGCCTCTGAAAGTCCAAGCCGAATTCCTGTAGGGACAAGTCTGGATATCCTTTGCTTCTTGATTGAGACAAAGCGGGTCGGGACAGTTGCACTATTTCCGTTTGAGACGGCAGTCCGCTAGAGCGGAACGGGGTGTTACATCCTACCCAACTTAGAAAAAGTCTCGTCCTCGAGACTTACTAAGGACAAGCAGTAATCTAGGGTTGAGGCAATCCTAGACAAGTCGTTGCACTTGTTCATTTGGATCTTCACTTGCACAAGCTTCGAAATCAGCATATCGCTTAGACTGGATCGTGCGCACTTTCGAAGTGCACTTCTAGCGTGAACACGTCAACCAGCTCAGTGACAGCGAAGTCTTAGCACTCTAGTTTCACCTTTTTCTTAAGTCTTGGATGGTGCACTAGTTCAAGGCGTCCCTCGAATAGATGCATTCAACCAAACTTAGGGTTAGTGAAAATCGGACAAGCTACTAGCGATACTTTCGAAGGGTCCGCACAGGTTGGCACAAAGGCCACTCGCAGCATACAACCAGACAAGCAAGCATATCTTCAAAACGTATTTTAAAAGTAGTTAGACTTATTGTTGGAACATCCCATCGAGGCATTGAGAGAGAGCGTGCACATAACCCACGAACGAGCTTTCGAAACAGAGATATCAAATTGAGGACAAAGGCATAGAAGCCAGGCTCTGATACCAACATGTCACGCCCCAATCTCCCGCAGGCAATCGGCCGTTCCCGCTAGGCGGGAATCACCCTCGCCAGCGCTCCCGCGGAACGATCGCTTAACCCATCCGGGCGTGATGCCGCACGAGCGTGAGCCACGCCCGTGCAAGACCATGGTTCATTGGCTGGCGGTTAGAGTTCTAAGCCACAGAGTCGTACAGATTGTCCGAGTGCAGCGGAGTCATGAACGCATAGGCGATCGATAACAGGTTCACTGAGTCGGCAAATATAGCGGAAGCATAAAAACACAAGTTGAAGTAAAGCAAGCTCTTTTATTGATATAAACTTGTATTACAGGCGGCGTATAGCCGAGATTATAAGTCGCTCAAGCCTCTCTTTCTGAAACAGTAAAAGCGTGCCAAGTGGCTACAACTGTGGAATGATTGTACAGGCGATGGTCAGGCGATGGTCACAACTTATGTCTTGTATAAGCGCTTCAGTCCCGGACGCACCGTTGCAAGGCTTCAGAGGGAACTCCTGGCCTTAGCACGCACGAAGGAGACGTCCGCACCGCACGAGGTTCTCTCGCACCCTGCATATCAAACTGGTGGATTATCAGTACATTGAATGCACTGGTGGGGAAGCTACTCGCCCGCTCGACAAATCCAAACACGTAATACAGGTTCCGTGCACAACTATTAAGTTGTCTTTCTAGTTGCCTTAGGATCAGTTTCATGCAAACATTGAATAGCTTAACGTGTCGGGCAGTGCGTCGTGCGATATTTGAGGAAACACGGCGAGACTTACCAACTTACCATTTCTCCTTCCCTGTCCAAGGCAAACATGATTAATTCAAGCACGGTAAGTATAAACATTCAGGAAGCATAGCATATGCAAACATGAGGGTCGTTATGTTCAGATCGTTCAGGTGTTCAGTTCATTGATGCTATACAATGACTCGCACGCGGATAGCCGCTAAGCGAGGATGACTTATCTATATGAACATGATGTCGCTGGCATAGCCATAAATGACCGTTTAGTCTCAGGGCGAAGTGACGTACGACGCGGGTGGCGAGCCCCGTCGCGTAACACTTGCCGGGTAACATACGACTAACATACGTTCCGTCCGGATCGGATCGGTCCCAGTGCCCCGGTGACCGTCCGCGGAACTCAACATAACATAATTTGTGCACACAGGTGGTCCGCGACAATGCAGGTCAGGGTCTGTCCTTTTTCCATAGCTTGACATGATAATCATAAAACTTAAACTTAGCATGATTATCAGTATATAACACGATCCTCGTTCAGATACACACATAGCATGATTATCATTCAAGTGAGATTTATGTTCAGTATTTATTCTTGCTTAGTGCATTCCCCTGGTTCGGGGATTGCCTTAGATGACCTGACGGTCCCGGATACTTGCAGGGTCAATCATACACGGAACGACTACTGAGTAGTCTCCCGGAGTAAGGATGAAAACAATGCACATTCAAGCAGACAAGCATGCGTTTCTAAGAAACATAAGCAGGGACGTTGCTCGGACCCGAAGGTAAGCCGAGAGTTGAAACCGTTAAGGGACTTAGCATGCGAGTATCTGAATATAAGCAGTATTTCATTTTCCATGTTCTAGCAAGCAATACAAGTTGGGATTATTCCCTTAGCTAGGTGCGTTGGATTTATTAGCATGCAGGGGGTGAATCACCTAGCGACTAGCATAAACATTCCAGATTTTATGTGTGCTGGCTAAGCAAAGACAAGTTCACCGTAGCCACCCACCTTAGCGATGATTCGCCTCGGTAGAGCGATACGTCTGAGCGAGCCTCTGAAAGTCCAAGCCGGATTCCTGTAGGGACAAGTCTGGATATCCTTTGCTTCTTGATTGAGGCAAAGCGGGTCGGGACAGTTGCACTATTTTTGTTTGAGACGGCAGTCCGCTAGAGCGGAACGGGTGTTACACCCTGGCCCGGTGAAAGAAGAGGTAGGACGCTCATTTATTGGTATGAGCCAAATCTGAAGGCTCATTATAAAAGGCGGTGCAAGCAAGGTAGTGGAACATCAGCTCCTGGTACACTGCCACTACCCGAGGGTCTGAATCTCCCAGCTCCCGGTTTGTGGGAACATACTCTTCATAAGGAGTATCCCCCATTGGCAGTCTTAAAATATTTGCCATCTCGTGGAGGGTCAATCCCAACTCCTCCAGTGGAGTGGTGAAAGTCCCGGTGAGCGAGATATATCGCTCCATCAAAGCCAGAAACAGGTTGGGGTTGAGAGGTAACCCAACACTGGTGGCATTCACAGCTGTGAACAGACCAATGCTCTCCAGCTCAGTCTGAAAATGCTTCAGGGCCTAGTCAGCCAAATAAGCCCATCGAAGATTTGTAGGGGTGATCCACCCACTTGTCCGAGGGTTAACCTTGGGGTATACTCCCCCGTGCCCCATAAAATCATTGTAGAAAGTCGGTAATTGGACCGGCTGGAGCAGTAAACTGTCTTCACTCGGGACACTGCCCGGATACAATCCCCTGAACGGTATCACAGAGCCGGAAGGGCGGCTGACAAATGACCCTTGGCCAGATCCTTTATGGTAAAATATCTTCCCCGGCCGGCCGTGAAGATCGGGAGTCAGCGTCCACGACATCCTCCTGGGATGTGTGACATGGAAGAATGTCGAGATGGGGTAGTCTCTCAGCATCTTGGGCAGATACATGACCAAGCCCCCGGCAGGGAAAACCCAGAGTTCTTTCTTGGGCTTCGTCTGGGACTGCTTGTCAATCATGTCCCCGAATAGAAAAGACGGCTTTATATATTGGGCCCCATCTATGTACGTCAGGGGCTCTCCATTGATCATGTTCAACAACGTTCGCTCGCCTTAGGACGATATCAGGATTCCCCTTCCTTCAAGATACTGGGGCCCGGAGATAGGAAATGTCACGTGGGACAAATCCTCCAGGTAGTTAGAATGCAGCATCCCGGCAGCAGAACCCATCACCTCAGCAGTGGAGACATATGCAAGTTAACTGCAAAATACAAGAAAAATACGTTAGTTTCTATACTAGACCTCACAAATCTTGCAGCATATGCTAAAAGACAACAGTCTGTGCTTTACGCCAAGACTGTAAAAACTTGATCTTTTACGCTGTAATCTTATTCCAAGGCATAAAATTCAAGACTGGCAGTATACACAAAAAATTCGACAGTCTGTGTTTTACGCCAGACTGCCAAAGTTTGAGTTATTACGCCGAAACTTTCATCCAGAAACGTAAAACTCAAATTTTATAGTATACGCCAAGATTCAACAGTCTGTACTTTTACGCTAGACTGCGAAAATATGGAGTTTTTACGCTGACACATTAGAAATGTGGGCGTAAAAGATGAAACATCTATGTGCATCATCTTCCTCGAAGAGGCTATTAGCACAGAAGACGACCTAGCGCGTTCACGTACAACGTGTGCGAAGGATTTTAGTCGTTCTTTTTATCCCAAAAGCTTTACCTTTAACTCCGGGTGCACTGCTCCTCGGCGGGACACTTCGTTCAGAATGAAGCTCGCCTTGTCCGACGGAAGTCGCTCTCGCTTGGACAAGAGCGAGAAGAAGAGTCAGTCTTCTTTCCCTTAGAGAAAGAGATCGGTTTCGGGGCCATTGCAGAAAACTCTGAATGCTCGGGGAGGAAACGAAGGAGAGAACTCGAAGAGTCGAAGGCTTTCTTTTGTAAAAAGACAGATAAAAAGTTTTTCTCTGAAAGCCTTGGGGTATATATAGAGTTCGGACGGACTCCTTGAATCCCTAACCAAATTCGATATTTAATATTCGGTTATGATTGGGGACTATGTCATCCTATTACTCAGGGAAGGCGGACAGTCAGCGAATTCGAAAAGTTTTCGTGCAAAGCAGATTCGTGGTTTTACGCTAAGGAGCTTTCTATGCTCGACAGCTACAAATCTACGGTTTTACGCTCAGAGACTATAAGTCTATGGTTTTACGCCCGGATGCTTTTATGTGTAACGCCCCGCTCCGCGCCGGCATTATATATCAAAGTGAGTGGGCAGAACTTCGTTCTCTGATTCTTGCACGCCTTAATAATAACCTGAGTTTTTGCTTGCAATATTTTCTTAAGAGAATGATAGAACCTGCCTTGCATGTTAATGAACGAACTCACCTAGCTTGTCTTTGAAACAATGCCTGCTTAACGAGAATCCTGAATCGCCTGCTTAGAGTGCATGAATATGTTCACTATCGTCTATGCTTCGAGAGAACCATACTGTGCCTGAACGTGTTCAAGTGATAAGTCGGATTGCCCCGCAACAATGAGTGTATTCTGATGGTTCATCTTGTCTGCATACTAGAGTTTATTTGATAGTGTTCTATGCATTCGCACGCGGTCGAACAATGGCTATTGGTGGAGAGCTGAACTGCATGTGTCACGGCTGCTACCATGATAGTGCAAAGCAACCATGAGTCACAGCTGCCTCTAGCATCAGATAAAGAGTCATTGGTTCCTGAGATACTCGGGGACTGCCCTGCATATAGCTAAGTCATTGTGTTGGCTTGGATAGTGACTGCCCCTAAGAATGTGCATCGTGTGTCTAGCTATGCATCTGACCCTCGAGTCGCACGAGACACGCTACGCACACCCTGAAACATGAACGGTTTGCTTGCTTGCATATTCAATTATGAAACTCTATTTCCAAACATGTTTCTAAACAAGTAAATCGACTCTGCTAGAACTGCATGAAACGAACCTAGGTAAAACTAGTAAGATCACTAGTAATGTAATGTTTTATAACATGATTACTTAGTGCCTGTTTGAGTGAATGCTTGTTTTTGTTCAGTTGATTTATCTCACCAGTACTTGTATAAAGTGCTGACCCACCAACAGTTTACTTGTTCGCAGGTACTGGATCGTCCGAGGGAGCGATAGGCGTGCCACAGTCCCGAAGACCCGGAATCCTGGTTTCGATTGTTGCCCCGAGAATGCTATCGTATAAGGGGGCATAATGTATGGAACGAACGTGTGCCTTTGCTAAAGGAAACCCAAGTTGCCTCGATTGTCCCGAATGCTCAGTTGGCTAAATGCATTGTATTGAAATAAGTCCCTTTCCGCTGCTTACTCGATTGATGCGATGATAGCCAACTATCAACTTAAACGATTGGCCTTGCACGGGCGCAACCCCAGGCCCGTGCGGCATCACGTCCCCCGAAAGCTCGAACGGGCCATTCGCTTGGCTCCCTTCCTCCCTCGCACCCGCGGGACGGGCGCGGTGATGCACGTCCGGCGCGCCGAGGCACGGTGATACGTGTCCGGTTCGTTAATTCCCGGCCGCACGGGACGGGGCAGGGCGGAGCGGCGGCCCGGACGGGACCGGGGCGTGACATTATGCTCGGTAGCTTTTACACTCGAAAGGCTACAAACCTATGACTTCACGCTCAGAAGCTACAAATCTATGATTTCACGCTCGGTGGCTTTTACGCTCAGAGGCAACAGATCCACAACTTCACGCTCGGAAGATTTTCTTTTCAGAGGCTACAAATCTACAGTTTCTACGCCCGGATGATCTCATGCTCAGCAGCTTTTACGCTCGAGAGGCTACGAACTTATGATTTTATGCTCATCCATATTACAGATCTATGACTTTCCGCATATCTAAGAATACGCAGGCCAGAATATGCATATATCTGAACAATTCCCAAGGCGGTCAATTGCAAGGGTTCACGCAGAGGATACTCAATCTTGGCCCCAAAATATCCTAAGTACCCAAAGCATACAGAGTTTAACATTAAAAATTACTCTTCTTCTTGGATCGATTGGAAGTTCATCCAGAATCCAGTCTGAATGTTTCCTCTACAGTTCAAGATGGCGACTCAGTTTGACAGCCGTTTCTTGCCCTATTTTAAGAGATTTTCGGGAAATCATTCTTGAAAATGATGGTCTGAACAAAAATTCTATTTATCAGAAGCAACGGTTCAGAATTCTACGCAGCTCCCCATAACTAACAGCAGGACAGTTTGAATACTCGACTTAAATGCTAAGCAGCTTTCTGCGCATCTTTAGTTATGCGTAAAAGATAGGATGGGACCTAATACTCTTTCTATCAGAGTCGGCGTAAAGTTACCAGACGTGTCGAAGCTACACATATTCAGACTTCATCACAGCAAAATATATGGCAAGATAATCATATGCACAGAAGAAGACAATTTTATTAAATCATGATTACATATGAGGGAAATCCGTTCTATAAAGGGTTTTCTTCATTTTCTTGATTACATATGAGGGAAATCCCGTCTACAAAGGATTTCCTTATCATCATCGGAAGGCCACCCCCAGAATTTGTTCTGCCAGGTTCTCGTATTGGTGGAGATCTTCTTCCGTCTTCTTCAGCAGTTAGTCGGTTTCCGCGATCGATTAACAAAAAAATGATTAATGGCGGGAGGATACAAAACTGGGCCTGCCTGAAGTATTCAGAGCCTATCCTCCATACGCCATGACAGATTGAGTTGAGGTATTAAACCCAACTCAATACTCGAGGACAGAGCTAGTCTTTCTGCTCTCGTCCACGAATGACAGAAGAAAATACAGCTTACAAGCTGTGTGGTCTAACATGACCCTTCCTCTCTCCTGGACGAACCGCCATACAAATTTGTTGATTATCCCGAGCAAAGGAAGCTATGATATCCTTCTATGATCCATCGTTGCAGAATACATTTGCTCGAAGACGCCTTCTTTTTCGGCTCCTTACATGCTGGAAGAACATGGTCTTCTTCTTCCTAAAGTCGACCGGACGAACTCCGGCGATCATCTCTGTGTGGTGAAGGAAATTTGGGAAGAACAGGTTAACTCCTCAGCCTTTATATAGGCAAAAGAGAACACACCAAATCCCAACAAATCTCCAATAATCTGCCAAAAAATCAGCCTTGAAGAACGAGTCAGACTTGACTGTTTCATGCTTCATCAAAGCGTTTCAAATTACGAGGAATTTGAAAACTTTGAAGGGGGTCTTGTAGAAGCATGAAAAATATGTTGGATAGCTATACGCAGCATGTTGGTGCTGAGCAGCGTAAAAAGATGACTTCAGAGCCATCAGCGTACAACAGAGCTTTTTTACTAAGTACAGCATAAAATATAAGCTCAAGGACTATCCGCGTAATGCAGTATGTCCAGGCTGCTTCAGCGTAAAAAGGGTGCTACATCGCCTTTACGGCATAAAACTCATCCGTTTTAATGCAGCATTGAAGTGTACGAGGAACGCTTCGTATTTATCGAAATGAACCTATTAAATCATGCAATGAACCTGACGTCTGACTCCTGACAAAGAGTACTGCACGACTACCCAGACGACGGCTATAATGATGGCACGGCACAGTAACCCAGACTGTCGTTTAGTAACATTTTCTTGGCGTAAACCGCTTTTACGCATACAAGGAAATACGCTGCCTAGTTTTACACAGGCAGATATGAGCTGTTTACGCTCCACAGAAGACAAATAGGCTGCCACGTCAAAAGCTGCTCTTCGTACAGGGCTCGAGGCACGTCTCTGCATTTAATGCTCAGAATGATGGCAGATCTTCGAGACACGCCTCTGCATTTAATGCGCAGAATGGTGGCAGATCTTCGAGACGCGTATCTGCATTTAATGCGCGAAATGATGGCAGATCTTCGAGGCGCGTATCTGTATTTAATACGCAGGATGGGGGCAGATCTCTGCATTTAATGTAAGAGATTTGATTATATCTCCAAAACCCGTAATTTTGGCTAAAACGTCCACATCATCGCTTTTGTGCATTACGCCATCAGGCTATTCTCAGCTATGGGAGCACGCTGTACGCTATCTCCTTGGAATACGCCAACTCAGGCCACATTTGCATTAGTGCGTATTAAAGCTATTCGGTCCAGAATTTTCTCAAGCCTCAGTCAAGGAAGGAGGATCATCTAGCTTCTACGTCCACTCGGCTTCTATGCCTACTCGGCTTCTACGCCCACTCGGCTTCTATGCCTACTCGGGTTCTACGCCTACTCGGCTTCTATGCCTGCTCGGCTTCTACGCCTGCTCGGCCTCTATGCCGGTTTGATAACTCTTTGGCTTCTACGCCATGGTGACAGTTATTGGCTTCTACGCCAACCTTTTCTACGCGAGGGATAACTACCTACGTGGCTTTTATGCCGTGATCTTCGCAGCAGTTAAACGCTTTATCTCTTGATGGGACACACGTCACATGCTCATTCAGAAGATCATTTATACGTGGGTAACGGTTATTGTTACTATCGCGTAAAAAGTGCCATACTTTTCACTACCCGGCTTCTACGCCGACTGAGTGGTCACTGTCACTAAGACCCTATAAATAGAGACCTCTATTGACAGAGGTCCAAGGTCGAGAAAAATTCCAGTGTGGAAAAAATGGTCAAAAAACTGAAGGTCAGAACCGAGGTCAACGAACTAAGAGTCGAAGAGTCTTTGAGAGAGAAGAATCCAGAGCTCAGGCAAAGAGTAGTGATCGACGACTTTGGTATCGAGCATCCACTCTTTTTTGCAACCTTCGAAGCTGCTTTCTGTCTTCTACTGCCCTTCTTCATCATCGTGTGGTCCAAGGGACAAAGTGATCGACTGCAGATCAGACTCCTATAGCAATATTTACCCAGATTAAAAAAAATTGTACTTGACATCCTCGTATAGGATTAATTGTACTTCTTGTTTGTGAACCAAAGAGCGGATTTCGTATAAACCTCGTCCTATTTCTTTCGTTTATTATCAAATACCTAACATGTCATCCTGTCAGCAAGATCGTCTTTGACACAGAATCCTGAGGAAAAGGATTTTCTGATTTCCTTAAAAGATGGGAATACACTAAACGACAAAAGTCTCACGTCAGCACAGAACATCACCTCGATGCAGTGCAATGCCACGTGGACAGCACAATAAGGGCCTCATGCGTCCCATGCGTCCCAAGCTTCATGCGTCTCTGGCCCCATGCGTCCCAGGCTTTATACGGCCCCATGCATCTCTGGCCTCATGCGTTCCAGACTACATACGGTCACATGCGTCTCTGGCCCCATGCATCCCAGACTCCATACGATCCATGCGTGTTTGGCCTCATGCGTCCCAGACTCCATGCGCCCTATGCGTCTCTGGCCACATGTGTTTCAGACTGTATGAAGACTAAATCTCATTGTTATGACAAGAATGATTCTCTCCAACCAAGTGTGGACTATGTGTCAAGCTGACCAAGTCATGCCCACAAAGGACGAGAACCACCCAGATCTTCAGCAAAGGAAAATCCCAACAAGCGCTCACGTGACAGCTTTACATGCTCACGGTTACAGCTGTATCCTGTTAAGAAGGGACATATGGCACCCTTTAGCATCCATGCGGCCCAACAGATGAACGTCCAGAGATAACTATAAATAGCAGGGTACCACACCCATACAAGAGGCTGGCTGGCTATCTACGAATCTACACTTGAGCAAGAGAGAAGAGCTTCCGCATCGGATGATCCACGAAGTAAATAGAGTTTCTACACTCCTAACCCTCCATCGTTATCCCCCAGAACACAAAATTTATACTTAGACTGTCTGTTTTGGACTCCTCTTTGTACTCTCTTTAGTTTGTTTATTAAATCAAGTTCTTTCTTAAAGACTTTCAAATTTAATGGCGAACAAGATGACGACTCTGCTGGGGATGAACTTCTCCTCTGATGAGAAGTTGGTGACGCAATCCGATGCGGCCAAGCTCGGCTCAACGCAAAAGATGATGGTAGTCCGCTTCGACCAGCAAGCGTTCGAGGAAATGCTCTCGGAAGAAAGTTTTAGTCCTTTGCCAAGGCTAGCCAAGCCCAAGAAGACCCGCATGATGTGGGTAGCAAAGGCCGATGTGCCTCGTCCAACTACGGAGCATACACTTCATGCCTCTCGCTCTGTTGCTGATAATAGTCGTCAGGCGAACACCCAGGATGTCCACATCCATGTGGCAACCTCGTTTGACGCAGAAACTGCTCGGCACCCAGACTCTAGCAAAGAAAAATACTACGATGCCAGACATTCTGGGGCTGCGGCAGCTTCTATGCGGCCAAGAAGGAGGCCGCATAAGACTGACCATGCGGCACCAGCTTACAACCGCAGGCAGACGGCCGCATGCGGCCCCAACAGCAACAGAACATCTATTTTTTACCGTATCTCCTGCGACGCAGATCCCATACGGCTCGACAAGAATGGCGAAAACCCAAACCTGGACTCTTTGTACTATGCGCCTGTGGGTGCTAAGTCAAAGAAGCCTAGGACAGTGCGAGCTTATCCGGCTCAAGCAACTGTCCAGTTAGCTGAACGCCAGTAGGCACCATTAACCATTATATGGGCCCCTGATGGGAAGCCATATAAGACCGTCTTGTGTGTCCAGCCCGCAGCGGCAAATGGACAGCGTCGGTCTCAAAAGTATTCCGCTGACGATCCGAGAGATGTTCTTGTCCGAATCCCGGATCAGGGAGCAAATACAACACCTACGTACCTGTACGCTCGGTCCTTCCGGGCCCACAAAAATGGTACAAAGGTGGAACAACCCTTGCTTGATTTGCGTAATGTGATCAATCACAAGCGTAAGGCGAGGGAAACAACTGTGGCCGGTGAAATGTCCTCTCCAGGGCATCACTATGCCAAGATCATTATCAATTGATGCTGCAACAAAGTGGCAACACCCACAAGCAGGCAGTCGGCCTTCCAGCGACTGCACTGCATTAGACAGCACCCGTCCGGCAATAACCCAGACATCAGGTACAAATACCAGAGGAGGAGGAGTTACCCTCCGCCTTGTACTACTTGACTCTGAAGCTTTCCTCTCCCAAGGGAGGAAAGAAGTCAAGTACCTCCAGTCCATCACTCTCCACCAGTGTCTTGTGAAGGCGACCACCAGGAGGGCTAACAACGGGACCTGCGGAGGGCATTTTCCAGGGCACCCGCTCAAGGAAGAAATTGTCAGCTACTGGGGGTAGTTCTTCTACAAAACCCCTGGAGATAGCCCATGCTGAGGGTAGTATTTCCCTCGACTTACGCAATAAACCAACGTTCCGAGAAGACAACGATTCCCCAGGAACGGACTCTGAGATCCCTGGGGGTAGCTCCCCTCGCCAGGTTGATGTAGCCTCCTACGCTGGGGGTAGTATTTCTTTTGAGTCTGAGAAGGAGACGGCGCTACCAGCTTTCCCTGATGACTACTCTCTCCAGGGGTCTGAGACAAAAAGTGCTGCATCTACTGCCCCGTCCATCTCTCCCCACGTGAGGACGGTATACATGGCCGGGGACGACCATGAAGGCCCCAACGACCGCCAGTATCTCGAGACCCTCGAGGCCATGATACAGACGATGGGTGCATCAATGCAAGTCTTAACCCAGACAATGCTGGAAATTAAAGCAAATATGGCTTCTCAACCAGCAAGAACCCCTGGACAAGCAAACTTGGACCCAGGGACCAACGGAGATTCAAATACAAATGCCCCACTTGCGGGTAGTAATCCTCGCCTGCCTGGCTCATCTGCACCTTCCGCCGGAGATGAGGCCAAGGAAGCAATGAAGGAGGTCCATGAAATCCGGGCTCGCCTAGACTCCATGGACAATCGGGACTCACTCTGTGATCTCGGGGTACGACAACCATACCCGATAGAATAGAGGAACATACCATATATGCCAAAATACAAGCCCTTCAACATAAACACATTTGACGACAAGTTCGCCCCTCTTCGGTTCATGAGTTACTTCGAGATTACAATGGGGCACCTACCCCGCAGCGATGCTATCCTTACCAGACTCTTCGTCGGGGCATTAGCGGGGGTAGCTTTCAACTGGTTATGAAGTCTTAAAGATAATTGTATCTCATCATTCAATGACCTCAAGTGTTTGTTCCTCAACAGATTCTATGAGGCAGAAAATGATATGACGATGTCCTCTCTAATGGATGTCGCCCAGGGAGAAAGGAAACTAACGCAAACTTATATCAAACGGTTTTGACAAACAACACTAAGGTTGCCCCCTGAAAATCCTGAGGACACACTAATAGAGATGTGCTGGAAAAACATGCTTCCGACGGTCAGCCTCTGGATGCGTGATAGCCAGTTCAAAGACTGGATGACGTTCATTATAAGCGCTATCAATGCTGAAAAGAAGCTCAAAGATGCCCAGTATTTGGGAATCCATATCCCTACTACTGAGAAAAAGGAAAAGCACCCCAGCAATAGCAGTAACAACAACCGCGATGCGAAAGAGAAGCAAGCCATGGTCGCTAATGTGACCAAGAAATCTGAGCAAAAGCAGACAGAGGCTCCAAAATCAAAGGAGACATATTCTTTCGATGACAGTGATGTCAAGCCCATCTTCGACATGTTGATGCAGGAAGGTAAAATTTGCCTCCTTGACGTCAAACGGCAGCCTAAAGCAGAGGAGATGAACAACCCAAAGTACTGTCACTTCCACCAGTACGTTCACCACCCGACGCAGGAATGCTACACCTTGAAGCGGTACATCTAACGGATGATCGATACCAAGGATCTCTCCCTAGATTTTGATGATGTAACGGTTGTCGCTAACATGGTGCCCCTCCATTTTCGGTAACTTTCCATCAACGAAAGCCCAGGACGGAGTCACACGATCCCAAGGGCGACAATGGAGGTAGTCAATCTTCCCCTAGCTTGCGACTAAGCAGTCGAGCTGATACCTCTTACTACCCTTCGGGGCGAGATCATGTGGGTCCACCGAATCTGGTCCCAGACTTGACGCAGCAAGCAACGTCTTCTGTCATTAAGCCTAAAACACGAAAAATCAAGTCTTGTCGCATGGTTTCTTCCACCGTTGAGGAGGCCTGGGCAGAGGCAACCAGGTCGGATCTTGCTTACCAGCGAGATTACGAAGCTTCCGACATCAATGCACCTCCAACTACTGCACCTGTCGTGTCTGATCCGGGTCCATCTCAACCCCTACCAGCGGACAAGTCCAAACAAAAAGAGGGATGCTTCGACAAGCCGTTGCGTAAGAAAATGACTCAAGGATTGGAAAATTCCTACAACTTTGACGTCTTGGCTCAACTCACCAATACCTCGACAATGTTATCGTTATTTGAGCTTCTGCGACTTTTTAGAGACACTCGAGCCACCCTGAGTGAGGCATTACAAAATGCCAACACTTATCTGGCGTATGTCAAGCCGCCAGCTGAAGATACGATGACATGCTTATACTGTAATAATGTTATGGATGCAGTACCCAATATTACAGCTTAAGAAAAACAAGCATGATTGTCCCCGGTACTATACGAGGTATATTGGTGCTATAAATTTGGACCAGATGTACATTGACCCCGGTTCATCAACCAGCATCATCCCGAGGAGTCTGCTGCAAACCTTGGACATCCTGATGCGCCACTTGGCAGCTACCAATACTGCTATTAGTAGCTTCAATTCAGAAAGAAGCTACCCTCTGGGCAAGATTCGCCTGAAGTACCAGATCGGCGACCTAAAAACAGTGGTCACTTGCTACGTCATTGACATAGATGTATCCTACAATGCCTTGCTTGGATGCCCCTGGATACACCAATATATGATCGTGCCGTCAACTATGCACCAATACTTAAAGTATGTCGACGATCATGGCATTATCAGAATGGAGTTCGCAGACATCTACCCATTTAAGGGAATCGAGACATACTACTCCAACGCCATCCTCTACAAGCAAACCCACCAAGACAAAGGTGGCAATAAGGCCGATGATGAGGTCGAGGTTACGACAACATCGAAGGAGCCTATGAGAACACATCTCAAGGCTTGCACTCCCGACGCAGCCACTCCCCTCGTCATCAAGTTGCACAGGAAGGCACCGAAATCTCTGGCACCTTCCACAATGTCCGAACCTCTGGTCATTCATCTTCATAGGCCAAATCGACCGGAGAAGAAGGATCCCGCACCATCTACTCCTTTCGAACTACTGGTCGTTCTCCTTCATAGGCCAAATTGACCACAGAAGAAGGATCCCTCACCATCTTCTCCCTCAGAATCTATGGTCGTTCATCTTCGCATATCTCTAAAAGAATACCCTGCCACGGTTACAACCTCCGAGCCTCTGGTGGTAAAACTACACAGGAAGCCACCAATGCCTGTAATCGTGCTGGGGGTAGCCCATGAGGATGACGAACTAGAAGAATATATGGCCGCTTAGGCCAACATCCCTTCTCTCGATGATATGATTCCTCCGGAAGAGATACCTTATTTTATCAATAAAGGGTTATCTTTGAATTATTTCGAGCGTACATATACCAACACATTATACTCTATAGAGCACGGTCTGGGTTTACACCTGCAAACACAGGTGACTGCCACCTACACAGTAAACCAGATCCTCCCTAGTCAAGGTTTCTACTTCACGGTTCCAGCAAGGAGGAGGAGAGACAAACCTATGATCTTCGGCAGGGTTGAATGCCCCCGATCCTTCACCCCGGAGGAACAAGAATCGGAACTCGACATCGGTAAAATATAACTCTACCGGTTCAGCGGTCAAGCCAAACATATCATCCATAATATGGGTTATAACCTTAAAAATAACCGAGGTTTAAACTACGACAAAGGACGACAATTGCCCCTGCGTCTACCTGCTCCCGCTGGCAAGTCCGAGGATTACTACCATAAAACCAAGCATGGCTTAGGGTACATAACATCTTCTACAACCCCCGAAGGTTCAAATAAAGAAGATGAGATTCAGTCCCACTCTTCACAATCTTTCGTTTGTGACTCCAACGTCAGTATCGGAAAGATGCTCAAGCAAATATTGTCTGCCAACATGGTGTCAACTGACCCTAAGGAAGACGACGAAGATCCACAGGAACTCCTCAAAGTAGAACCATGGGCCCAATGCCTAAACGCACAATGGGAGATACGGTTCGAACAACGAGAACCTCATACTGAGGTCAAAGTCGTATAAGTCAATCTAGGCGATGAATCCTCCCCTAAACCTATCTTTATCAGCAAAAGTCTATCCGAAGAAGACCGAGAATCCCTACTACAGATCATCAGGGAATACATTAATGTCTTTGTGTGGAGTTATGAAGACATGTCAGGGCTGGATCCTCAAATAATGGTCCACAAACTCAATATTTTGTCGAACGCCAAACCGGTCAAGCAACAGCAACGACGGTTTTGGCCCGACATAATAAATTCTATCGAAGCTGAAGTCAACAAGCTGATAGCTAGTAGCTTCATCCGCAAGGAACAATATCCCGACTGGGTATCCAACATAGTGCATATCATCAAGAAGAATATAAAGATTCGAATCTGCATCGACTTCCTTAATCTAAACGCGACATATCCTAAGGATGAATTCCCCCTCCCGATCACCGATATAATGATCGACAATACATGTGGCTTCGAGCGTATGTCCTTCCTAAACGGCTTCTCAGGCTACAACCAAATAAAGATATTCGACAACGAGAAGCATACATCATTCCAGACCCCAATAGGCGTATACTGCTACACGGTCATACCTTTCGGTCTAAAGAATGCATGTGCTACATACCAACGAGCTATGAGCACCATTTTTTGTGAACATCTGTACAAGATGGTAGAATGCGACTTTGATGACATTGCCGTCAAGAGTCGCTTTAAAGATGATCACCTCCAAGACTTGAGGACTGTGTTTGACTTATTTGGCGCACACCGCTTCAAGATAAACCCTACCAAGTCCTTCCTAGGAGTCTCCAGCGAAAAATTCCTGGGTTTCATCATCACTTTTCGGGGTATTCATATAGACCCCGACAAAACCAAGGCCATCCTGGAAATGAGAGTTTGGCGAGCATTCTGAGTCGACGTTAGCGCAACCTTCCGGGGGACTGTGCTCGTGCGGCTTCCTTTGCTTTCCTCTCCAGTGTGTTACTCCTCTTCTGCTAGATATTTTATTATTTTGGTCCTACTAAAGGGATGTAATGTGTGGGCATTGTGGCTAATTTTGGGAATATAAATAGAGTTGTAAGCCTTCTAAGGCATATTTTGTAACTCAGCCAAGCAAGCACTTTGTAATCCAAATCTTCAATATTTAATAGAAGAAAGTATTTTGTGTGCCTATCAAATGTGTTCAACTTTGGTTCTCTGTATTTATATTCCATGCCTATATATGTATATTTTTGTCTGACTTGTGTCTTGTGCAAGTACGTTGCCTAGTGCAAGCGCAAATTAGACTTGCACGGCATCGCGCCCAAGCGAGGACGACCGACCCCTACGGGACCGGGGCGCGACAGGTGGTATCAGAGCACGACTTTATGTCCTTGGCCTCTTCAAATATTATTTTTGAAAATGATACAAGTTTTCAAACGATTTCAAAAGTCCCGAATTTTAAAAATGATTTTGAATCTATAAGAAGTAAATTGAGAGTATGAAAGGTTCCTAAGAGTATGAAAATCCAACGTCCCATGCAATAAGTCCATAATACGTTATGAGACTAACACAAGCTACTCTCTTTTGCAGCAAGATGACTAAAACAGGTGCTGGTAACCTGAGACATCGCGCGCAGCAAGCATGAGCAATGATCAAATTGATTGGCTGATCGCTATGTTTAAGAATCAAAATGATCGTCATGCGGCCCAACAAGAAATGTTCAAAGCTCAGCAGCAACGGGCTGATGTTAGGGCCTTGGCACAACAACAGCAGCTTGACTCTCTGACTCAGATAGTGACAACACTGGTTGCACATAATGGTGCATCAGGAACTAATGTGACACCTGAGACTGTCGCGACTGCGCCTCTGGGATAGGTATTAAAATATATATATAGATGTATATATATATACATATATAAATAAAATACAAAAAAAATACATATATATATACATATAATAGTATATTATATATACTGTATACTTATACATATAGTAATTTATAATAAAATTATATAGTATATATAATTATATATATTACAATATATATATATATATATATATATATATATATATATATATATATATATATATATATATATATATATATATATATATATATATATATATATATATATATATACATATATATATACATATACATATATATATACATAAATAAAATAAAAGACATATATATATACATATTAAATATAAATACTGTATATATATATACATATAGTAATTTATAATATATACTGTATATATTTATATACATATAATAATATAATATAATAATATAATATATATATATATAATTATATATATAATAATACATATATATATATATATATATATATATATATATATATATATATATATATATATATATATATATATATATATATATATATATAAATAAAACAACAACAAAAAATACATAGGTATATACATATTTATATATATAATAATATAGTATATATACTGTATATATATTGTAATAATATAATAAATAATATAATAATAATTATATAATATATATAAATATATATAATACATATATGTAAATATATATATATATATACTAAATACATATTTATATAATATATAATATAATACATTTATATACTACATAATACATTTATATACTGTATATATACAGTAATATAATTATATAATATAATATATAAAATTATATATTAATATATATATATATATATATATATATATATATATATATATATATATATATACATATATATACGTATTTATGTATAGTAGGGGGTATTTATACTTGACAGGTGGGGGACCACTGGGCGTCGTCGCCGGCGGGAGGAGGTCGGCGGTCCGACGGGCGGCTGGCCGGAACGGCGTCAGCAGCAGCAGTTGCAGACAGCAGCAACAGCAGCTTGCAGCGGCTGCAGCGGCGGATGCGGCGGCGGAGGCGGCGGTGCAGGGCGGGGGATCGTCGGAGGAGGTGACGGCGAAGGGTACGGTGGTGGTGGCGGGGGTCTGAGGTGGCCGGGAAAGGGAGTTCGAGGCGGTCGGGGGGTGCTCGGCTCGTGGTCGGGAAGTCGGGGGGGGTCGCTGTGGCGGCGCTGGCGGTGGTTGTGGTGGTCGTGGGGCGGCGGGAAGGTGGTGGTTCGGTGGAGGAGGTCGGGGCGAAGCGGATGGTGGCGATGGCGGTGGTCTGAGGTGGCGGGGGAGGTAGGGTGGCTCGGGTGTGGTAGTGGTGTGTTGGTGCGGGTGATGGGGAGGGTGTTACGGTGGCTGCCGGCGGCGGCTGCGGTGGCTAGGGCGGCGCTGCGACGGCCGGGAAGGAGGTCAGGGGGTGGCGAGGCTGGGGGCGGAGGTTCGGTGGCGGAGGGTGGCTGAGATGGGAGTGAGAGGAGTTCGGGTGGGGGGGTTTATAGGGTTTAGGGTTGGGGTAGTTTTTAGGTGTAATAAATATCTTAGATATTTATTAGATATTTAGGTTTATAAATACATTGAATCTGAACTCATTTTGAATGGACGGTGTAGGATCACCCTCCAATGGGAGATTGACACCTCGTACATACAATTTTGCATATAAACTCCTACAGTTTCATAATTTGCATAAAAGTCCTATAAAATTGGGAAATTGCGCAATTACGTAATTGTCTGGGAAAAACACCTTATTGCCGAAATGTACAGAACTGAGGGGGAAAGTTGTGGGAGGGCCTTGAGAGTGTGGGGTGAGTCTGGGCAGGGGCTGGGCCTGGTTTTGGGTAATACGGGTCACCATATTAATTAATTAATAATTAATGCGCACGGAGTTTTCTAATTATTTAAAAAATAGGTAGGGCCAGAATTTCAGTGCGGTGTAAATATACTAAACATAGTATACTCAAAGTAGAGTAATAACGTATTTTTGTTTGGGCAGAACATGTGTCTGTTGGCCTCTAATTTCTATTGGAACAGGGAATGGTACAGGTCTGGAAATTTATTAAAAATTAATACGGAAGTTTGTAACGATATTTGCGACTAAAACGATACTCATGTCAGCGTATTTCTGAGCTACACAAAGTTCAGAATAGTAGACTGGCATGTCTAGGAGAGGTATGTGAACTTTACTTGGAATTCTAGAGGTCGTCGATGTACGTTTGCCCAGTGCTTTTGTCTGTCCTGGGCTGCTCGCAGGTGTCCTTGGATCTTCTTTACTTTCTCCACTGTACGAACGACCAATTCTGGTTCTAGGATCTGTCTTTCGCCTACATCGCTCTAACATACTGGAAAACGATATTTTCTACCATACAATGCTTCAAAGGGAGCCATTTGAATGCTCGCTTGATAGGGAAAATTCCACCAAATGTAAATGATATTCCCATGATCCACTGAAATCAAGCATACATGCTCTCAGCATATCTTCTAGGGTCTGAATGGTGCACTCGGACTGGCCATCTGTCTGCGGATGATACGAGATGCTGAACTTTAGGCGGGTATTAAAATATATATAGATAGATAGATGTACATATATATACATATATAAATAAAATAAAATAAAATAAAATAAAATAATATATATATATATATATATATATATATATATATATATATATATATAATAGTATATTATATATACTGTATACTTATACATATAGTAATTTATAATATAATTATATAGTATATATAATTATATATATTACAATATACATATATATATATATACATAAATAAATAAAATAAAAGACATATATATATACATATTAAATATAAATACTGTATATATATATACATATAGTAATTTATAATATATATACTATATATATTTATATACATATAATAATATAATATAATTATATAATATATATATATATAATTATATATATAATAATACATATATATATATATATATATAAAACAACAACAAAAAAATACATAGGTATATTCATATTTATATATATAATAATATAGTATATATACTGTAATAATATAATAATAATTATATAATATATATATATATATATATATATATATATATAAAATATACTAAATACATATTTATATAATATATAATATAATACATTTATATACTGTATATATATACTGTATATATACAGTAATATAATTATATAATATAACATATAAAATTATATATTAATATATATATAAACACATCTATATAAAATATACTTCTATATATACATATATACATACATATACATATATATACGTATTTATGTATAGTAGGGGGGTATTTATACCTGACAGGTGGGGGACCCACTGGCCGTCGTCGCCGGCGGGAGGAGGTAGGCGGTCCGGCGGGCGGCTGGTCGGAACGACAACAGCAGCAGCAGTTGCAGACAGCAGCAACAGCAACAGCAGCAGCTTGCAGCGGCGGCTGCGGCGGCGGAGGCGGCGGTGCAGGGCGGGGGATCGTCGAAGGAGGTGACGGCGAAGGGTACAGTGGTGGTGGTGGGGGTCTGAGGTAGCCGGGGAAGGGAGTTCGAGGCAGTCGGGGGGTGCTCGGCTTGTGGTCGGGAAGTCGGGGGGGGGTCGCTGTGGCGGCGCTGGCGGTGGTGGTCGTTGGGCGGCGGAAAGGTGGTGGTTCGGTGGAGGAGGTCGGGGCGAAGCGGATGGTGGCGGTGGTCTGAGGTGGCGGGGGAGGTGGCTCGGGTGGCTCGGGTGTAGTGGTGGTGTGTTGGTACGGGTGATGGGGAGGGTGCTGCGGGGGCTGCCGACGGCGGCTGAGGTGGCTAGGGCGGCGCTGCGGCGGCCGAGGAGGAGGTCAGGGGGTGGCGAGGCTGGGGGTGGAGGTTCGGTGGCGGAGGGTGGCTGAGATGGGAGTGAGAGGAGTTCGGGTGGGTTTTTTTTATAGGGTTTAGGGTTGGGGTAGTTTTTGTAAATAGGGTTAAGGGTGGGGGTATTTTAGGTATTTAGGTGTAATAAATATCTTAGATATTTATTAGAAATTTAGGTTTGTAAATACATTAAATCTGGACTCATTTTGGAATGGACGGTGTAGGATCACCCTCCAATGGGAGGTTGACACCTCGTACATACAATTTTGCATATAAACCCCTGGAGTTTCATAATTTGCATAAAAGTCCTATAAAATTAGGAAATTACGCAATTACGCAATTGTTTGGGAAAAATACCTTATTGCTGAAATGTACAGAACTGAGGAGGAAAGCTGTGGGAGGGCCTTGAGAGTGTGGGGTGAGTCTGGGCAGGGGCTGGGCCTGGTTTTGGGTGATGCGGGTCACCGTATTAATTAATAATTAATGCGCACGGTGTTTTCTAATTATTTAAAAAATAGGTAGGGCCAGAATTTCAGTGCGGTGTAAATATACTAAACGTAGTATACTCAAAGTAGAGTAATAACGTATTTTTGTTTGGACAGAACAGGTGCCTGTTGGCCTCTAATTTCTATTGGAACAGGGAAGGGTACAGGTTTGGAAATTTATTAAAAATTAATACGGACGTTTGTAACGATATTTGCGACTAAAACGATACTCATGTCAGCGTATTTCTGAGCTACACAAAGTTCAGAATAGTAGACTGGCATGTCTAGGAGAGGTATGTGAACTTTATTTGGGGATAACAATCAGTGTAATGCTCTAAATATTTATGTGATGGACAGGTGCACAATTAAATAAGATATTACATAATTAAATTAAAATATTGCAAATAAATCCTAATTTGCTAAAAATAATCCTAATTTATTATTAAATGCTAAAATCTGGTCGAGGGAGTTTACAATCTACCCTCCTTAGAGTATTTCGTCCTCAAAATTAAAACAGACATATAATGAGAACTATAGATTGATTTGAAATATTAGGACATACCCTGGCCTTGGAATAGATGGGGGAAACGTTGTCGAATATCCTCTTCTCGTTCTCAGGTTGACTCGCCTGGTGCATGATATTTTCATGCAATACGAACTAGAGGGATAGTCTGGCCTCGCAACACCTTCTCGCTTCTGTCTAGGATCTCTACAGGCTCCTCCTGGTACGATAAACTCGGGCCGACGGTGATCTCCGAGTGGTCCAGCACATGACTTGGATCTGGAATGTACCTTCTTAGCTGAGATACGTGGAAGACGTCATGTACTTCTTCTAATGTCTGAGGTAAGGCTAGCTTGTAAGCAACTTCTCCGATGCGTTCCAACACATCGAAGGGTCCGATGTACCTCGGACTCAGTTTTTCTCTTCCTCCAAATCTGATAGTTCTTCGGGTAGGTGAGATATTCAAAAACACATATTCTCCCACTTGGAATTCTAGAGGTCGTCGATGTACGTTTGCCCAGTGCTTTTGTCTGTCCTGTGCTACTCGAAGGTGTACTTGGATCTTCTTTACTTTCTCCACTGTACGAACGACCAATTCTGGTCCTAGGATCTGTCTTTCGCCTACATCGCTCCAACATACTGGAGAACGATATTTTCTATCATACAATGCTTCAAAGGGAGCCATTTGAATGCTCGCTTAATAGCTATTGTTGTAGGAAAATTCCACCAGATGTAAATGATCTTCCCATGATCCACTGAAATCAAGCATACATGCTCTTAGCATATCTTCTAGGGTCTGAATGGTGCGCTCGGACTGGCCATCTGTCTGCGGATGATACGAGGTGCTGAACTTTAGGCGGGTACCAAGACTCTCTTGCATACTTTGCCAAAAGTAAGATGTAAACCTCGTATCCCTGTCAGACACTATACTGACTGGTACTCCGTGCAGACGTACGATCTCCTTCATATACATGTCTGCCAAGACTTCTGTAGATTGTCCGACTCTGAAAGGTAAGAAATGAGCAGCCTTGGTGAGTCGATCTACGATCACCCATATAGCACTATGACCACTGGGACTTCTGGGAAAGCCCGTAACGAAGTCCATAGTAATGTGTTCCTATTTCCACTTAGGTATTGGGAGGGGTTGAAGTAGACCTGCAGACCTTTGATGTTCAGCCTTGACTTGCTGACACACCAGGTATTTTGCCACAAAGCGTGCTATCTCTCTCTTCATTCCATGCCACCAATAGTATTGTCTCAGATCTCTGTACATCTTTGTGCCACCTGGATGGATAGAGTATGTTGAACTGTGAGCTTCTGACATCAGCTCTTCACGAAGTTCTCCATTTGGAACATAAAGACGTTCTCCACATCTTAAAGTTCCATCTTCATGTATGTGACATCCTGTCTTGATTCTAGCCTCTGTTCTTTGTCGAAGTCTCTGAAATCTTGCATCTGTTGGCAGTGCCGCCTTGATTCTCTCTACCAATATTGATTGCAACTGGTAATTTGACAATTGGTCGTCAACTTTTGGCATAATGACCTTTATACCCAATTGTTCTAGATCTCTCAATAGATCTGGTTGGGTGTTCAGGAAGAATGCCGTGGGTCTTCTGCTTAGAGCATCAGCTACCACATTAGCCTTTTTGGGATGGTACTGCAGATCGATCTCGAAGTCTGTCATCACTTTGAGCCAGCGTCTTTGTCTCAGGTTCAAGTCCTTCTGGGTGTAGACGTACTTCAGGTTCTTATGATCAGTAAATATCTTCACTCGTTCGCCGTATAGATAATGTCTCCAAAGCTTCAGGGCAAAGATGACTGCGGCAAGCTCCAGGTCATGCGTGGGATAGTTCTTCTCATGGGTCCTCAGTTGTCTTGAGGCATAGGCTACAACTTTCCCATGTTGTATCAAGACACAACCTAATCCTTTTTCGGATGCATCGCTATATATTACGAATCCTCCGGATCCAGATGGTATGGTCAAGATGGGGGCAGTAGTCAGACGCTTTTTCAGTTCATCGAAAGCTATCTGGCATTCCTCTGACTAGATGAACTCCTGCTCCTTGTGGGTCAGACGGGTTATTGGCTCTGCGATCCTTGCAAAGTTCTCTACGAACCTCCGGTAATATACGGCAAGTCCTAGAAAACTCCTCACCTCTGAGACGTTGGTAGGGGTTGGCCATGTCTCTACAGATGAGATCTTTGCTGGGTCCACCGAGATGCCCTCTCCTGTGATAACGTGTCCAAGAAAAGCGACACGATCAAGGAAGAATTCGCACTTGCTCACCTTAGCATAAAGACTTTCCCGTCTTAGCGTTTCTAACACCAGTCTCAAGTATTCTTCGTGCTCCTCGTGGCTCTTCGAATACACCAAGATGTTGTCGATGAAGACTACCACGAACTGGTCCAGATATTGGTGGAAGACTCTGTTCATCAGGTTCATAAATACGACAGGTGCATTTTTCAGTCCGAAAGGCATTACCAGGAACTCGTAGTGACCATAACGAGTCCTGAATGCTGTCTTTGGAATGTCTTCTCTCCGTACTTTTACCTGATGATAGCCTGATATCAAATCTATCTTTGAGAACACCATAGCTCCTGTCAGTTGGTCGAACAGATCATCAATCCGTGGCAGGGGGTACTTGTTTTTTATTATCAAAGCATTAAGGGCTCTATAATTAATACACATACGATATGTTCCATCCTTCTTTGGTACAAACAACACTGGTGCTCCCCAGGGTGATGCACTAGGACGAACAAATCCCTTGATTTGTAGTTCTTCTAGCTGTAGCTTCAGCTCGTCAAGCTCCTTCTTCGCCAATCGGTACACATTTGAGGATACTGGTGCAACTCCGGGTATCAACTCTATGGTGAATTCCACTTCTCTGTCAGGCGGTAGGCCTGGCAATTCCTCCGGAAATACGTCTTCGAATTCTGCTACAATTGCTGGGGGTGCTGACTCCATCGCCATGTAAGTTCTAGGTGTCAAGCCTACTCCTTGCTCGATGGTGCCCCGTATGTACTCGAACTCCGGGTGACCTGGTGGTCTAAAGATGACGCTTTCCTTCCCGCAGTCTAGTATAGCATTGTACTGGCTTAACCAGTCCATGCCTAAGACAACATCGAAGTTTGGTATTGGAAGTACCAAAAATTGTGCTCTCAGCTCTCTACTACAAACGATTACCGAGCATGTTTCAATAATGCTGGTAACCGGCACGATGCCTCCTCCGGTAAGAATTTTCTAGCATTTAGGCAATGGGGAAGTGGCTAGTTTGTGCATGGCTACGAAACTACTAGATATGAAAGACAGTGTAGCGCCAGAATCAAATAATGCGGTTGCAGGTAATAATGCAACTAAAATGGTACCTGTAATAGTTTTACCTTCCGGCTCCTCTGCAACTGTAGCTAGTGCAAAGGCCTGCCCGTGCCTTTGCCCTCCAGACTACTGTCTGGCTTGCTTGAACTGCGTCTCCTGTGTGGCCAAGGGAGGTCCCCTCTGAAATCCTCCAGATGTTGAGGAATGTTGGCCTCCAGTTGAGGGTAGCATCTCTGGGCTGGGGCTCCTGGTCTTTGCCCATTCTGGGGTGCAGCCTCTCTGCGTTGTGGGCAGTCTCTAGCCATATGTTGGCTAGCTCCATATATCATGCATAGCCCGTTATTCTTTCTGCAGTCTCTGACATAATGTCCCTTCTTGCCATAATAGTGACAAGTTGGAAGCTCTTTGTGCTGATAGGGCCCCGTCTTTTGCTGCGTCTGATTTCTTGGACGACGGATTGGTCCTCCTGCTCCGGGCTGGTTCCTGGCCGGTATGGTTGGGTTAGAGCGCCTTGCTCCTCGGCCAATGGCTTCTTATATTCTTGCCTCTGAAAGAACCTCCTCATAGGAGATCCTTGACTGTGTTATAGTATACCTTTGGAGCTCGAAGGTAAGGCCGTGATGGAACCTCATGGCCTTCTCCAGCTCATTCGGTATCAGGATGGCACCGAATCGACTCAGTCGACTGAACTCTGTGTCATAGGCATCGACGATCATATTCCCTTGTTCCAGATGCAGGAACTGGGAGTACAAGGCATTTCTGACCATGGCTGGGAAGTACTTTGCATTGAAGTACTCTAGAAATTGTTCCCAAGTCTGGTTCTTGTCGACGCTGTGCTCTATGGATTCCCACCAGTGATGGGCGATGCCTAAGAGTTGGGCCCTCACTACAAAAGATAATAGTGCAGAAAATTAGTAAGACTAGTGCCTCGACTAGCTAGGTAATGAGACTCCAGCTCCAGATGAATATACTGCTAAAGAGCAGTGGGAAAGAGTCTTCTGCTCCTCTCCAGGTGAACAAACCACTAAAGATCAGACAGCCTCTGATGGCAGCTCTTCTAACTCCTCCTC